>PVKZ01000711.1:0-284843 GCA_004027375.1 Macroglossus sobrinus | reverse complement strand
TGTGGAATCTAAAGAATAAAATAAACAACAACAAAAAGAGAAATAAACTCATAGATATAGAGAATATTTTGAGGGCTACTAGATGGAAAGAGGGTTGGGGGAGATAGTGAAAAAGGGCAAAGAGATTAAGAAGTACACATGAATAGTTACAAAATAGACATGGAGATATGAAGTGTAGCAAAAGGAAAATAGTTAACAATGTTGTAATAAATATGTAAGAGAGAAGAGGGTACTAGGTTTAGTGGGGTGATCACTGCTGTATAATTGAAACTCATATGTTATTGTATGCCAACTATAATTTTTTTAAAAACCATTGAATTGCACAATGTAAATACAAGTGACTAATTGTCTATTATATTTCAATAAAACTGAAAAAAATAAAACTCACAACCAGATGAGTGAAAGCCTTTCATGGGATAGCAAATTTTGCCCATATTTTTTATAAACTAAAATGGGTTATGCAGTCTTAGGGACCAGAGGAAGTATTTTTGTCCTAAATGTGAGAGGAAGCTTAGGAGATGTGATTTGACAGGAGAATTGTTTAAATTTCCAGATATTTGTTTTTGAAAATAAAAAAAAAGTATTGCATCACTCATAAAGCCTTTTGCCACACCAAAAGCTAGAGAATTAAAAATGTATAGTTTTGGGAGCAGAAGAAAAGAAATTCAAGAAACAACTTGTGATCAAAATGTAAAGTCATATAACATTAGAAAAGATACCTGCAGATAAGATGATATATTGTAAAACCTGGGGAAAGGTGCTATTTATTTGCACAATAACAGAAATGCTATGGCTTCCTATGAGGACCTCGCTCATTCCCACGGCACCCTGTGCCAGCCCCAGAAGATCAGTATCCTCTTGTGTGTGTGTGCACGCATGTGACATTGTTTAACAAAATCCACTAAGTTCCAGGTGTACAATTTAACAGTAATGCATATATACATATATATAATGTGTGATCCCCTCCCATAGTTAGATTTCTTTCTGTCACCACATATTTGATCCCTCTTACCCCATCTACCTTCCTCCTCCCCCATCCTCCTCACCCTCTGGTAATCACTTGTCTATTGTCCATGTCTATGAGTCTCTGTTTATTTGTCCTGTTCATTGTTGCTTTCTCTTGATGGCATCTGACCCTCAGAAAGTCCAATGACAACACCTCCCAAGCTTGCCATCTCTTCATCCTAGTTTGACAAGGTGCTGAGATTCTATCGAATTAAAATTAAATAGTCTATTTAAAAAGTTATTTTCAAGTAGAAAAAGACACCACCACATCATATGTACACATCAATTTTCAGAAATATAAAAGTAGAAAAAAATATTTCATCAAACTTCAAATCTTTTAATTTCCAGGGTGCCAGCTAGAAGTTGTTTTCTTGATTACAGTAATTCTCATGAAAGTGCTGATAAGTCCTTAAGTTCGCTTAAGGAGGCTTTTTCTCTTCAAAAGAATACCCTGCTCGCCTAAATGACTCCCCCATTTGTCAACAGGGAAAAGGAGTTACTTTGACCCAGAAAAAAAATCTTTAACCATTTGACATCCCATTTCCAACATGGATTGGGCATGTTGTATGTAGATGCCCTTGAGAAATCCAAGAGGAAATATGCAGAAGGAAGTTGGACAAGCAGGTCAGAGGAGAAGTCAAGATTGAAAGTGGAAATCTGGGAGTCATTTACAAAAAGTTAATTAAAGTCATAGGTATAAGTACAGAATGTATAAAGTTAAAGGAAAAAATGAGCTTAAGCAGAGTAGAATATGCCTACAAAGGAGAAAGTGTGGTCAGAGAGGTAGAAAGAAGATGCAGAGGGACAAAAAGGCCTCCAGCAATTTAGTAAAAAGCAGTT
This sequence comes from Macroglossus sobrinus, assembly GCA_004027375.1. Taxonomy (NCBI): domain Eukaryota; kingdom Metazoa; phylum Chordata; class Mammalia; order Chiroptera; family Pteropodidae; genus Macroglossus; species Macroglossus sobrinus. The sequence continues at coordinate 282,998 of PVKZ01000711.1, read as the reverse complement.
TAAGAAGGCGAATGTGGTCAGCAGGACCAGAATACAAGAGAGGTCAAGAAAGATGAGACCTGAAAATAGGCCCTTTGAACTGATTGATACAGAAACATTTGTGATCTTGGCAAGAAATAATACAAGAAAACTTATGCACAGATCTCTGAGGTGAAAAAAAATGGAGAAAAAAATATGTACCCTGGAAATATTTGCTTTTGTAAATCTGCTATTACAGAAAAAAAAAAAATCTGCACTTTAATCATTTAGAATCAATCAGATAGGGAACTTATAGGTAACTCAATGAGTGACGAAAAGTAAGGTGGAACCAGCAGTGGAAAGAGAGTAGTATCTCATGGCATTGAGGTGGCAGAGCTGGCTCCTTAAAGCTCTTCACCCTCTGTGTCTGTTTCCTAGGGCTCCGTAATTGCCACAAACTGGGTACAACAGAAGTTTATTCTCACCATTTCAGAGGACGAAAGTCTAAAATCAAGGTGTTAACAGTACCATGCTCCCTCCAAAATCTCTGGGAGGGGATCCTTCCTTGCTTCTTTCAGCTACTGTTAGCTCCTGTCATTCCTTGACTTGTGGTTGCATAATCCAATCTCTACTTCTATTATCACAGGATCTTCTCTTCTGAGTCTCCTCCTGTTCTCTTCTAAGGACATTTACCATTAAATTTAGAGCCCACTCTAACCCAGGATAATCCCATATAGAGAAACTTAACATCATTACAACTATAGACCCTTTTTCCAAATAAAATTGAACCCACAGCTTCCAATGGATATATCTTTGCAGGAGCCACCATTCAACTCACTATACTCTCCCATTCCCATCTCCTGAAGCAACATTTTATCTTATCTGAAAGTTCCATTCCCATACTAAGGAGCAATTCTACCCCTGCCTCTTAACACTCAGTCCCAACCTTCTCCAGCTGGGTCAGGTCATAAGAGCCATCAACTTCGATGAAATGCAGAAGTTGGACAGAGTATAATATGTATGTCCTCCTTCCCGTGGCCAGCTATTGAGAAAGACTTTTGTTTTTCCTAGAGGAAGGTAGGTGTCCCAGTTTCCAGGTCTCACTGAAGCAGGAAAGCAATTGTACTCTGCTGGGTGTGTTTCCCCAATGGCACATTGCTAAACTGCATCACTAAGTTCTGTCACTTTCTTTGTTCAAGACATTAGGTATCTCTTAGGATAAATAGTACTTTATGGGTGTGGGGAGGGAAAGGAAACTAACCACAATTTAAACACATTGTAGTTTTCCAAGTTCCAAAATAAACTTTTGAAATGTAGTACATTTGCACACCAGGGACTCTGTTAAGGTTTCCTGTATCAACTACTGAAAGAGAATTAGAGTTCAAGAGAATTGATTAATAATCAAGGACAGACTCATGGGGCTACATAACACGTCTGTAGGTTGGGCCAGGACTCTTGGTGGCTGCTTTTCCCACTGAGTATGGAAGAATTACGCACATAGTTCAAAGTAGTCTTCACATGAGTAATTAAAGAGATTTCTATGGGCTTCATGACTCAATAACTGTATTTTCTTTCCAAGATGATTAAGAATAAAAAGTGGCACTTCATTTAGCTGCTACAGTAAAGTGATGTTTTAATAATAATAGCTGGAATTGCTCTCCCACCAAGAGCTCGTGGTACCGTATGAATGCATTTAACTTATTGTCACACAATTTCACAAAAGCACTTTCAGATATCACTTCATCTTGCATGTTGGGAAACATGAAACATTTTATCTACTCTCACCATCAAAAAAGATACTTAAGATTTAAAATTGTCCTTTAAAAGTTAGTCTGAAGTTGAGAAAGAAATAGAATGCAGGCCTCATTTCCAGGTTCTGTGTTTTATCTTATAAATATGTTTCCCCAATTGAGCAGTAGTTACATAGGCTTGTTAAAAGTGCACCATTCTGTCCTACTTTAGATCCACTGACTCAGAATTTCCGGAGGGTAAGGCCAGGGTTACTGGCTACATCTTCCCTTCCTTTTCTGATGCTATTACTAGGTTCCCTGACATGGACCTCCTGGGAAGTTTTGCTTGGCTGCCTCTAGGCCCTCTGGTTCCTGAAACTTTAGTAGTACCAGGATCTGTCCAGACATGTTTCGTCTTTCCTATCTAAATCTGGACCCATGTTGTCTCCTGGCAGAAGAGCTCTGCTGAAGAACTGTCCCTCTGTAGCCTTCCTAGTCATAGAAATAAGCAGGTAATTCCTTCTCTTGTACCAGGACCTGCCTCTGGCAAACTGATGAAGCTCATTCTCTGTGTCCCAGCCTCCAGTTAGTGTACAAGATAAAGCATGGAGTCAGTCAGCCAGTCATGTGAACTTGGGCAAGTCTTAATCTCTCCTTAGGCCTGAACCTCAAATTCTTCATCTGAACAATGGACATGGTGGAGGCAGGGAGTGGAATGACAATGTAAAAGGAGCATTACTAAAAGAATCAAATTAAATAGTATATGTTAAATGTATGGCATGGTATTTACCAAATGCTGTTTCCCTTTCCTCTCCCTAGAAGATACCATTTCTGCAACAAGCATTCTGGAAATCTCTGTTCCTTCTTTCTATAAGAACAAGGGCTTGGCAAATCATTTTGTGTATATGTGTCTGTACATTTCAATTAGAATTTGCATTTTATAATTTTAACTACCTAATTTTTCCAGGTTTGCTGAGGAGAACTATTAACTGTAATTCCTGGTTGAATAAATAACTCTCTATGGCTACTCACCTGATTCTTACCCAGCAGAATCACCCAGATGGAAAGTAGTTTGATTGCAAATCAACCCTGCAATTTGGAGCATCAGTCTGGGGCTTGTCTGAAACCACTGTTCATTACTTTTGTTCATGAGTTATGTATGTTCTGTTGCTTTCCCAACCAATAATCATGAGGCTTATCACTGTATCCAGGTTTTGGCTCATTTGAGAGTCCTCCTGTCCCAAAGCCCCCAAATGAATTTTGCATATTCCACAGACATCTCTGTGCTGTAGCAGACTACCTCAAACATAACCTCCAAATTCAACGAGGTAACATCTCGACAGGCAGAAATATGATTTTATTTACATTGTATATGAAATAGAAAGTTTGTTCACCCAGTTAACAGAAATTTGGAGCCCAGGAAACTGTAGAGTGACCAACCATCCCAATTTGCCCAGGACTGAGATATTCACTGGACCTGGAAGTTCCAGTTTTAAAACCAAGATCATCACTGGCAGATTGGGACAAATTGGCCACCCTAGCAGGAAAATAATGGGTGAATAGAAAACCTTTCCATCTTCTACCAACAAAGTTCCTCACTCCCACCTATGGGGAAAGCTGGCCCAGGTAAGATGTGCTCTTTGATAGTCTCAGGTATAACTACACTCTTCAATCTGTACTCCAGAGTCTGGAGAAATCCAGGCTCTTTAAACTAAAAAGTGTTGGGAAATGGTAACCAGAGCATCTGGGGCTTCTTGCTTTTGGAATCATAGAAATTTGCTCAGAATTATATTTCAGTCAAATATTATATGTAGAACCAGTCTTGTGGTAGATGGAGAATGGGAAAGTTGATAGACTCTGCCATTTACTAGCAGTGTGGTCTTGGGCAAGTCCTCTCTAAGTCTCAGTTTCCTCACCTGCACTTTGGTGATAACAATATCTCTTTCAAAGGGCAGTGATGAGAATCCTGTAGGTAGCAAGCAAGCATTTAATAGAAGGACTGAATTCATGCCAGTTCTTCTCCCATCTGCATGCCCATGTGGGTGGGGTGGGGGGGGGGGGTGATGACAATACCCTTTAAATGTTCCTTCATGAGTTTAGATTCTCACTCTCTGTGTTTGAATTATAGAATGTCAGAGTCAAGGAAAATAATATTTTTCTATGCTCTTCTCCAAAATTAGTGTCACTACTGATCCATGAACATATGAATTATGAAAATCCAGGTATAAAAATCTAGCCATGTGACAGATAAAGAAACCAAGGCCCAGAGTGGACAGGTGGGCTACACACCTATAAGTAACAAATCTAAAATTCAGTCCTCTAACTTCCAACCTTCGGTTCCAGTTGCTCCTCAATCATGCTATCTCCCAAACCTTTCCTCAAGGATTTTGTCTCTGTCAGTGTAAATTGTTGGGAAAGTAAGTATAAAAGTCTTAAGAAAATACTAGCACATTGCTCGTGTTTGAGTAAGAGGGATGAGAGCTGGATTAGCTAAAAGGAAATGGGAAGAACTTGTAAGTATCAAACACTATGGGGATGCCAATGGAGGAAGGACAAGTAGACAGGGTTTAGAAGAACTAATGGAAAAAAAGACAGCAAACTTTACCCAACTATTTGGCTTCCGGGTGACCCAATCAAGAGACTATTCTTGACTGCTTGATGATAGTGACCCAAACTTGGTTATTTTTTTAAAGGGTACAATTCTAGCTACTGTGGTAATTACTAAGAAATGGGACTCCCTGGCCTGAAAATGTAGAAATAGCAGCCCCCTAATAAAAAGATGTTCTGTCACCAGCTTTTTCAGGTTATCAGATGAGCATCTTTTGTATCTAGGGCATGGGTAATTACATTTTATCTGTAATTTTGCAGTGCTTTTGCTAACACCTCGCAGCTGCCGCTATAAATTAGGCTTGAGCTTTAATTTAAGATGGCACTCCCCTTGATAAATCATGCTGGTAATGTGAAATCACTTTGTAAGCTGGGGAAAAAACTGAATGTGTAATCGAAAAGCTGTACGCAATTTGCTCAGCCCCAAAATCTGACAGTTCAAAAGGTAGAAAGTGCTTCTTGCCAAGAATAGGTTGTGAAATGGATTAGAAAATAAAGGTTGTTATTGCAGTCACTATTTTGCAGCTCCTAAGCAGCCCTGACAGCTGCAGTATAACCCAGTCATTTTGCCCAAGATGGACATCTGACTATAATTTCAGGTTACTTGAACTGTATTTTCCCCTAAATTGTAGATGAGAATCAGGATTCAGAGTTCATTCCCTTTTCTGTACTAATCTGTGAAGAAAAATGAGCCTGTTTATCAGGTTCTCAGGAAGTTTGAGATTTAGCGAAATTTAGTAATACCTTATGACAAAGTATTTCCAAAAATAATAGTAGCAATGTAGAATGTATATTTCAAAATGTGTATTCAATTATGCATTAGAATAAATGGAAAATAAATTATAGGTAAGATTGCACGTAACAAAAAAAAAAGATTTCTAAGATTTATTTCTGACCCATTTATAATCATATTTAATGGGTCAGAATTTTACAGGTTTCCCTGATATTTGAAAGTAGAGTGTTCCTATGAAACTTTCATAAGCCGAAATGGCCTTACAGGGAAAGAAGCAAATACCATTAATTTATATGGAAAAAAACATTTAGCATTCCCTGACCCCAAAAATAATCTACCAAATCATATCAAATAACACATAAAACCTAAAACACTAACATGCAGTAAAAGCAGTGCAACTCTCAATGCCCAGATACATGCTGCCTCTATAACAGCTCACTGCAAAACAAATCCTGAACACTATTTTTGCTTTTCACATTTTTTCATAAAAGCTAAAATCCACTTCCTATTTGTTTTAGTTAGCAAAAAGAGGTGCTAAAGTGAGTCTTTTGTAAAAGCAAAGAGACATAATGAGAACTTTCAAAAAGTGGGGATACCTGTGTACCAAAAGAAGTTGATGATCTCTTAGAGTTTGTCAAATGGGTTTCATTTGCCAGAAGCAAATAATAATAATAATAATAATAATAATAATAATAGCAACAACAACAACAATAATAATAGTTATATAAATGCTTTATGTTGTGCAAAGGGAAAAGTTGATCACTTCCATGGATCTTATAGTTGACAGAAAAATAAGCTTCAATAACTATTAGGTATTGTCATGGTTGTCTATCTATTTATAGAATTGTAGTGTATATAACCACTATGATTCTATAAATTATGTATCCTATTATTCCCATTTTGTAGCCAATTAAATTGAGGTCATTAGGTAATTTGCCCAAGATCCCACAAATGTATGTGTTGGACTCGAGGAGTCTGTTCATTCCCATCTGACCACAGGAGAGGCCATGCTTTTGATCACCATGCTCTAGTACCTCCCTGATCTTCATGGTAACCTTGTTCAAGCCTTTGTCCATGTGACAAAATCAATTGTGCCACTAAAGATAAGAATCACATAGATTACATATGTGAATTCTTAGCACTATGTATGGTTAAGAGCTCTTCTAGTTACAGTTGCTTGACATTCCATAAGTTACTTAACTTCTCTGTCTCTCAGTTTTCCCATTTGTAAAATGAAGATAATAATACCTCTCAATAGGGTTTTTGGAAGAAAAAATTAACACCAGATAAGTTCTCTGTAAATGTTACCTGTTATTATTACTAAATAAACCTGCTATTTTAAATGTAAATCGTTTCTCAATGACATACTTGCCTACACAATATTTGCTACAAGTGTAATGTCTTAGAACATTTTCCTCACTCGGGAAGACACCATCATGTTAGCTGACAGCAGTAAATTCTAGGAGACCGAGTGTGCCTCAGCCCTGTGAGCGGTGGTTCCAGAGTGCCTTAAGTCATGAGGAACAGAGAGTCAATTATATCAAGCACTTTTTCCTTTTGGGATTTGTAGACTTTGATGATCCTCCATTTTCACATGGAGCAGGTGCAAAACTGTCTTTTCAGTCATAGCCACAGCTACTGTTTTCAGAACAGCCAGCTCAGTTCGTTTCTAGTTAGAGAGGAGGCTCCTGCCTTCATTGCAAAGATATGAGATTCCCCAGGCAGGCTCTCCTGCCAGGAAGTATGAACCAACCATAATAGATAGGTTCATCTCTCTAGCTCTCAAAGGCCCTTTCTCCTGAAGAATCTAATAGAATTTAAATATATCTGGAGAGTTCCAAGCTTTATCAGAACCCATCTTGATTAGCTAATATTTAACACCTTCTTCAAGCATCCAGATGAAAAGTAAAATACTTTAGGGACTGGAGCCAGGAGGAGAAGGGAGCAGGTAATGAAGCCAACCTAGGGGCTTGGTCTTGGTGTGAGTCTCCACATCCCTCAAGGCATTAAGAGTATGTCTTGCCTATAAAGAGGCTTTCAATAAAATTAAATGAGCTGTTTGGACCTTTGTATAAGATTATATGGAAAAACCTCTGAGAGAACTCACACAGGCTTTACATGCCCTCATTGAGGATTTCAAGAATAGTCTGAGGCTATCCAGAACAAATGAAAGGTCTGATTATTAAATTAATTTGTCATTAAACCATAAGTGAGTCACAATTTAAGTCTAATTAAAAATGGGCTACTATGTTTAATGATTGTTGAAAGTAGAAACTGCTCGGTAACTCCAAACATTTAACCTCCATCTAGTAGGAAATGCAACTTTTGCCAAGGGCTGGGCCACCAGAAGCTTTCTCTTCAAATGCATGTTTCCCTCAGAAGAAGGCTGAACTGTCCTCCAGTTAAGGACACTACCTTCAAGTGCTAGATGCTATTCAATTAGATGTTATTCAATCTTCTTTAAGGTGAGGAGGCAAGAGAAGAAATGAAGTTAGTACATATGACTGTAGAAAAAATTCTCTCTCCAGTTCTTTGTAGTTCAAATGAAAAAGTTTTCTTACCCAACAAAGAGACATTCAAGATTCATACTTAAACATGAATTTTGAAAGATAAAATAGTTTTTATCTTCTAGTATATTATATTTGCTTTTTTCCCCTTCAAAGTATGTTTACTCATTTTAAAATTTAAAGTGTTGTAATTAGTTTTCACACACACAAAAAAACTTATTGCCTTTTGAGCTTTTTATATTATCATTAAGGAAGAAACTGTGAAATTTTCATGCTGATACCTTCATACATTCTTGCACAATCCCCTGCTCCAAAAATCACATCTAGATTTCCCAGGCCTGTCCTACCTTTTTCGTTCTCTAGCTATGAAGAGACAATGATAGTGGGTGGTATAGAGAAATACTGTTCATAATTTCTTTTCTCTGCTGTTCTAGTATACAATTCAGGAATTATTAGCCTAAGCCAAGGATTCAGCTTTTGCAAAGCCTTAAAATCTCTGCTTTCTTCTTCCCATTAGGGACTCTAGCAGAGGTAGGACATGAGTGTGTGTCAGTGACATCTGGCTCAGAGGTCCCAGAGGTATCCAGAGAGCCCCTCTCCTGGCTAGAGAGAAAGGACACTTTTCAGGCAAGAGCCAGGGTCTGGCCTTTGGATCTTGGTTCTACCCTCAGTAGTTTGAGGGACTTGGGAATGTCACTCAGCTTCTTACATCTCCATACAAGTACAAATTTCCCATTTTATAGAAGTATAAATTAAAATAGGTTTATCACAGATTTGTAATGAGAATTGAGTGAGACCTTATCTGAAAGCAAATGGTAGAAGATATTTAACCAATGTTAATTTCCTTCCCCTGATCTGACTATTGAGTTTCTAACTCCCTCTATAAGCTGTTCTTCTTTTCAGAATGTTCATCTAATCTTGTCTTTGGCAGCTGTTCCCAAAGGAGTTATGATTTATGAAGGTTCAGAACAGAATGCTAATTTAAAAATCTTTGTAGCTGATAGTATGACTGACTTAAGGAACACACAGAAAACAATAAATAATTGATGGCTGATGGGTTGAATGGTAGACCTTGATAAATATATGTGAATGCCCTAAATCCTAGAACCTGTAAATGAGACTGTACTGGAAAAAAGGTCTTTACAAGTGCAATGAAGTTGAGGATCTTGAGATGACGCGATCTCCTGGGTCCTCTAGGTAGGTCCTAAATGCAATGATAAGTGTCCTCATAAGAATGAGGCATAAGGAGATCAAACAGACAGAAGAGGAGAAAGCAGAGATTGGACTGTTGTGACCACAAGTCAAGGAATGCTGACAGTCACCAGAAACTGAAAGAGGCAAAGAACAATTCTCTCCTCAGAGTTTCCAGAGGGAGAGTAGCCCTGCTGGATTTCGAACTTCTAGTCTCCAAACTATAAGAAAATAAATTTCTGTTGTTTTAAGTCAGCAAATGTGTGGTACATTATTACAGTAGCCACAGGAACCTAATATAAGATACTATTATTATTAATAAATGTAGACGACTTTCCTCTCAATTTTGTTTTAAACCTAAAACTACTCTAAGAAATGAAGCCATGTGTGTGTGTGTGTGTGTGTGTGTGTGTGTGTGTGTGTGTGTTTTAGAAGGTAAAATAGTTTCTACTTACAGTGTTTTACAAACAAGAATCTTTACTAAAATAGTAGTAGTCAAGGATAGAAGAAAGAGTTTCTCAGAACATTAAAGTAATATTAAGTCATTCTGCTTTTTACCACCAAAAGCGTCCTATGAGTACCATGGGAAATAAAAAGAGAAATCACATTTAAAGAAAGTGTTTTCCTTTATACTCTCGCATGTCAATGTTGATGGTGCTAGAGAGCAGCCAATACCAACCAATACACTTGACATTGTTACCAGTAGGGGACTTTTCATGCCCACCCCGCAACCACAACAAATTCAGTAAACAAAGATAATGAAATCATATTTTGTGACCTCATCACCCCTCTGGCATAACTTGCAGTGCCAATAACATCCAATACACTACTTTTAAATAACAAAATTAAAATGTTGGCTTGCCTCTCTGATCTTTAAACAGTCCATGTATCACCATTTGGCATCTTCAAGTTTGAATCATTCAGAATATTGCGTTCTTTTCATGAGTACACAGTGAGCTAAGTTTCTCTCAAGGGTAGAGCTATGTGCTTAGGAAGAAAAGTTTATAAGATTCTCTTCTTAACTCTAATAATTGAAAATTGGCTTCCTCATTTAAAAAAATGGTTTTTTTTCCTATGAGTGTAGTACAACTGGAAGACTAGAGCACATCAAGAACAAAATATCAAATCAATTGTAAACAGGAATTAAAGGTGATTTGCAACTCTGAGCAACAGCAGGGTACCTATGCTGTTATTAAGATTGGAGTTTGGGGTGATTGTCTTACATCTCAGTTCAAACAAGCTTTTGAATCATGTATTGGGAAGGGCAGGCAGAACCAGCATCCATTTGTTATGTGATGAGTATGAGTTCCTTGGCTTGCTTTGCAATTTCTTTAGTAAGTACATGATCTTTTATATAAGTTAATACTCCTTTCTTTATTCCACTTATTTGGTATATTTTATTGCTTTCTTCCATAAGAGTGAAGAAAGCATCAGATAGAACAGAACTTCTACCTATTTTTGGCTATTTTTTCAGGAAAAAAATGTATATAGGTATTTCCTGCCTTTAAATACAAGCTATCCCTAGAGACTAAGTGGATTATTATGGGATATAATATTAATTTCACATATTCCTGCACCATTGTTCCCAGCACACAATAAGTACTCAATAAATATTAACAGGCTACTGAATGAATATGTTTAAATGTACATGATGAGCATCATAAGAGCATCAAATGAGTAAGTCATGAGACAAAGAATAAGTCTTTGTTAGGCAGCTTGAAAAGAGTAACAAAAAGTGATCAATATTTTACCAGCACTTTTTAGGCACTAGGATTACAGTGAAGAAGACAAAGTCCCTTCCCTCATAGGATTGTCATGTTAGCTGGAGAAACAGATAATAAACAAATAAACAAGCATAAGGCAAAGTTAGGAGCTCTACTTGAGATACATGCAGACATTCACCCAAAACCAAACATAGGTATTGGGGTTGACTTCCAGGTAGTCAGCTGACTCTGCTCTTTTTTGACTCTTTATTTTATCCTCACCACCAAACCCCCCACTCCAAATTTTAATCTTTCACAATGAAGCGTGTTTTAAATGGAAGAGACCTATGTCCACAAACATATGTTTAGAGCTGCCATTTTATTAAGGCCTTTTATAATTCTGTACCACAGCCCAGTAGCAGGCACTAAAAGTATAAGCCAGTTTCCTAAGGTGTGTTCTGCAGATCAGTTATTCACTGGTTCAGTTCTTCAACAAAATATTTATTGCATGCAATATACTCTTCTAAGTACTAACACTGGGGATACAGTAGTGAATAAGTCAAACTCTTCTCAAGGTGCTTATATCCTGATTGGGGATGAGGCACAGATAGTAAAGGAATAAATACACACACATACACACACACACATACACACACACATTAACATCTTCATAAATGCTACAAAGGAATACAAAGCAGACATGTTTTAAATAAGATGGTCAGGAAATGCCTCTCTAGTAAGTAGTCATTTGAGCAGAAACTCTAAGTGATGTAGTGAACCATGGGGTTATCTGGAGATCATTTTAGGCAGAAGAAACAGCTCATACAAAGGGCCTGAGGCAGGAGGTCAGCATGCCCGAAACACAGTGACTGAAATGGTAAATGGTATGAGAGAAGGTCAGAGTGGTAATGATGGGTCCTATCAGGTAGGGTCTCACAGGCAAAGGTAAGACTTTGGACTTTTACTCTGACTGAGATGGAGAGCCATTGGGAGATTTCAAGCAGAGAAATTACATTACTTGACTTGAGTTTTTAAAAGCTGCTGTATGGAGAGTAGACAATGGTAGTGAAGCAGAGAGATGAGTTAAGCAGCCAATGCAATGATACAGGAAGAATGTGGTGGCATTTTGGACCAGCATGGTTGAAGTAGAATTGGTGAGAAGTGGTCAGATTTGGGATATATTTTCATGAAGCCAATAGAATTTGCTGATTTTTACATGTGATGTGTTAGAAAAAGAGAGACGCTTCCAAGATTTGAGACCAAGAAACTGGAAAGTTAAGTTACCATTTACTAAGATGGAGAAGAGAAGAAGTAGGTTTGGAGAAGCAGATGTCAAGAGTTTGCTTTCAATGTTAAATTTTAGAAATCTTTTATACATCTAAAAGAAGCTATTAATTAGACACAGATTATGCCAGCCAGAAATGAGGGCTGGTTTCATAGGTGAGGAAGTTCTATGCACAAAGGATTTGGAAATACTGGATGAGGCATAACATGTTGCTTTACTCTAGGACCTCTTAAAGTTTTTAACCCAAATGTACTTTGTGAACATCCAAGAGAAAGATTTAAGTTTTACCAAACTTATTCAACATATTTATTGTCTTACCATACTTGTTTTAGGGAGCTTTTAGTCATATTATTATTCTATAGAATACCCTTTGGAGAATACTGTTTAAGACACTGAATCCTGGTTTTTTAATAGAACTATCTCTACCTTAAAGCAAGATAGCACGCAAAACAATATGAGTTTGTAATTTATATCTTTTAATCACTATCTGATTACTTCTGCGTTTCTTTGCATTTCCCCTTGTGAATTAATAGAACCTCATTCTAGTTTGGAAAGCAGATTATTTTCAATTTAGTTATATAAATTAAACTCCAAGATCTTGATCAGCTCAGTCCTTGGGTAAACTGGAAAAGTCAAGTTTCTAAACTTGCCAGACAAAGGGCTCAAACTCACAAAATGCATGCTGAAACAGTTCAAAGTGCCTTTATCTGTTATTTATCTTCAACTGAATGGGTCTTATAGATTCAGGCTGCCACTTCTCATATTCATCTTGATCAGTTTCAGCCTCTTGTCCTATCATCATCACAGTACTCTTCCCTGATGATTTTATGTTTTCCTACAACTTAAACCACATACGCAACAATTACTTCCAAATTCATTTCTCCTGCCCCCAGCTTTCCCCTAATTCTAGGACAGTATTTCCGACTGCTGTCAACATCTCCATTGTGATATCCTAGAAGCATCTCCAACTCAGTGTTTCCCAAACTGAGTGAGATCAGCCTTTCCCTTAGGATTCATTCTTCCTCCTGAATGTTTATTTTTATTTATGGCATAACCGTGTTTCTGCTGTCCTACAGGGAAACCTGAAGTCATCTTCACTTGGTCGACTCCATATGCTTCCTGCTCCCTCTCGCCACATCCTCAAAATACAGTCACTCATTGTCACTCATTTAAATCTTTCTCAGTCTCGATTCTCTTCACCCTCCACTGACCTTCCTCAGTTCAGGTTCCTATCCTGTTTTACCTGAATTGTTTCATTAGCTTCCAAGTGGTCTTCCCAACCTCTGTATGATGCCGCCAACAACAACCAGTCCTCCTTGCAACTGCAAGAGTCACTTCGTCAAATGGAAACTAGTCACATAACTCCTCTGACTAAAAGCCACCGCTAGAGGTAGTGTCTCATTCTCTCCAGAATAAAGCCAATGTGTTCAGGGCCTTTCGCATTCTGGCCCAACCCATCTTCCCTGCCTTACCTCCCATTATACCCCCAAAACACACAGAACAACTCTTTCTTCCCATACGTGACCTTTCAAACCTCCATGCCTTCACATTTGTTGGGGTCTTGCCTTGTAAGAACATGTCCCACCCCTATCTAAACTAGGATTCTTTATTGGACTTATCAAGAGCCTTTTTGCTAGACCCCTCAAGCTGCTAGATCTCTCTGGTACCTAGATCCTTTATATGTAACACAGGTTTTCCAGGGTCTTTCTTGACAGCCTGGAGATACAATGGAAGAATATGGATTAAATCTGAGTAAGAGTTTCATTCCCTACAAATGAAAAAAAGTTAGGTATTTGAGATTAGGACTACATTCTGCAAATGGGTATTTTTGAGGCTAATGATATCAATTACATTGATTCTGAACAACATTCTAGGCCAAAGAACCAAACCCATGGAGGAATGAAGAGTGACACCGTGATCTTTTGAAGACTAGAGCTAAGAATTTGTTTACAAACCAAAGGGAGCTCTAGGGGCCAAGTTATTTTACCATCCCATCAGAAGCTAGACTTTATAAAGCTTGTTCTAGAGCTCAGCTATACTTTCCATGTCTACTTTTCTCCCTATTTGCTGCTCCACCTACTGTCAAATATCTCTCTCTCATACATTCATACTCTCAAAAAATGGGATTCTGATTGTCAGGTTACCCAGAGGGCTCTGGAAAGCCTTTAAAATGCTTCCTCTTGTTCAGGTACCCTCACTTTGACCACACAGTTATAATCACAGGGAATGCAAGAGCAAAACCCTCAGCAGTGACTAGAACGTCTATTACAATGGCTTGTCAAGTTCAAGCACTTTCCTTCTGTTAGAAGAAATCCTTAATGTGTTCACAATGTATCCCTGAGTAACCACAATGGTCTGCTGCTTTCCCATTGTGTAGCATTTACTCTCTTTCTTTGTTACCCAGATTCTGGATTGTGGCACCCTGGTAACTGCCTAGATAGATGTAACTTCCCTTACATAGGTGACATTCCTTTGGACCCTGCCTTCACCATCCTGAGGGCAGCTCATAACCTCACTAATTAGCTTGGTCTGCAACCATGCTAGTGTCAGAGCATAACTGTCCTCATCCAACTCTTCATTAAAAGGAAGTTTCCAGTAGCACCTCTTACGATTCAAATTTTTCCTTTAATTTGCTTATTTGCTTTCTTAAAGTTCACTCACTCCAAAGGAAATTGATAAACTCAGGCAGTGAAACCACAAGACAGTTTGACCATTACCCTCAAAAGCATTCTTTGCCAATCCCTAAACAACATCCCAAACCAGAAAGTTGCATTGTAACTATCCCTCCTCAGGATGGATTAATTATCCCTCAAAGACACTACCTAGTGAGTGAGTTGTATGAGGCCAAAGCATCAGTCAGTATCTCCATGGAGTCATTGCCCCGGAAGGTCATCAAACTCCCATAATCCATGACATTAGTGCACTATGGCTTGCCTACCCCACCGCCACCCTCACTGTGCCCCTGAATAGATGAATGCTCAGAACCCAAGTCCTCTCTCTTGCTCCAGGGCTATACAATTCTGATTATCCAAACACTTGCCATGTTATATTATAATTATCTGAGAGGGAAGGGAACCAATGTTTACTGATACATAGCATGACCCAGGTTTTCATTAGATGCTTTACATACATAATGTTATTTAATCTTCATGCCTACCATTTGAGAGGAAGATAATTATCTCTATTTTACACATAAGGAAATAACTCAGAGAACTGACATGGCCTGTCACAAGATTACATGGCTGATGAGGGCCAGAGAGGGAGTCACACCCAGCCAGTCGGACTGACATCAGGTTTCCCCCTCTCCACCATGCTGCCTTATGTTTATTTATATGTCTACACCTCCCACCCCTGCCCCACACCCCCCACCTACTGTGAGTGCCTCCTTGGCAGTGACTGTCTGTAATTTGTCATCTATCTCCACTGCATCTGTCACACTCTAAGTAGGAGCTCAAATAATATTTTTCCAAGGAAAGAAGGAAAGAAAGGGAGGAAGGGAGGGAGAGAAGGCAGAGGGAGAAGAGGGAAGAAAAGTAAAGGCCCTGGATTTTGCCTTATACTTAGTAAGCACTTAATAAGTGTTTATGAATGAATATCAAGGTTTGAGAGAAGACCGCAAAGCTTTCCCCTGAAGAGATCAAGTGATCTGATTGGCAGGACTTGATTTATCTGCCTTCTTGAAGCAAGCTTGTGAAACAGAGCAAGAATGATGGGACTGGAGCTAATGTAATTTCAGATGAATCCATTAGAGTCTTTGCACTGCTGAAAACTGGGACACAGAATTAAAGTGCCCTTCATAATTTATACTCAAACACAAATGGAATGTGGAAAATAAAACCCTTGCTTTATATTTTGATACCTTTTCCTCTGGCCCTGGAATTGGTTATCAAATGATGAAACCTTTAATAAGGGAAAGAAGCTGGAGTGATTTAGGAGCAATTCTTTCCCCAGTCTGACTTATCCAGCTCTCCTCAAGTGTTTCAATTTTATGATTCTATCATTTGTGTAACAGGAGGCAGGAGAGAGGAGGCAGCCAGACTGGGGGTGTGCCTGTCTGATGGGAAGCTGTCAGGTCTGAGGAGCTGAGAAAAAGGCTGGGAGTCTATTCCATGTACCCTGTCACCAAGACACTGTAATAAATCAATAAGTCACTGCACATGACGGGTCAGCTGGAAAATTTGAAGTCCACGTCCATGAAGCTCTGCTTATTGAGATAGTCCAGGAATTTCTGCTTGGAGCAGAAGCAGAGAGAGAGAGAGAGAGAGACATAGAGACAGAAAGAGACAGAGAGACAGAGACAGACAGAGAGACAGA
This sequence comes from Macroglossus sobrinus, assembly GCA_004027375.1. Classification (NCBI taxonomy): domain Eukaryota; kingdom Metazoa; phylum Chordata; class Mammalia; order Chiroptera; family Pteropodidae; genus Macroglossus; species Macroglossus sobrinus. The sequence goes on along the minus strand of PVKZ01000711.1, from coordinate 266,970 downwards.
GAGAGACAGAGAGACATTTAATTTATTACCATTATCTCATTTCTGCAAAAAAATCAGAACCAAAAGTTAAAGACTGTCAAGGCAATTCTTCATCTCTCGAGACGTCACAAATTTTATAACCATAGGATTTTAGAGGCAGAAAGAAACTTTCATAAACCTTCCTTATTTTGTAGATGAGGGAGCTGGGGTCAACTGGGCAGAAGCTTGCAGTAGCAAGAGGCAGAGCACAGGCTGTACTCAGGTTACCTGAGGCCAACCTGCTTCTGCCACGTCACTAATGAAGGGGAGCCTGCAAGTCCTATGATACTCAGCTAAATTCTATTCTATTATTGGTCCTATCAACATCTCTGGATTCAACGTCCTCCATAAAATAAGGATGACAATACCTACTCTTTACAGAGTTGTTTTTACTTATCAAATGAGATAATACATGTGGAAAGAAAATGTTTTGCAAATCTTAAGACTCAAATGACATAATAGATGTCAGAAGAAAACATTTTGCACATTATAAGCCCTGTAATGTGCTCTAAACCTGTGCAAATACAAGTATTTGCATTATTGACATTAAAAAGTGTTTACCCCTATTATAGGATCAGTGTAAATAATGACAGATTTCCATTTTTCATAGATAACTTTTCAGTTGAGATTTTTTTAACCCTCTAATAACAATTTCTCTAAGTTTTCTTTATAAGCTCTTTTTTTCTCATTATATAAAGTAATATATGCTTATTATAAGTAATTTTAAAATACCAAAAACATTAAGAAAAAAATGTCATCCATAGTTCCAAAACTCAAAGATAATCACCATTAATCTTATGACATATTTCTTTCTAGTTTTTTTCCCATGAATATTTTAGTAGAGTTATGATCATATTGAATTGAATATTCTATTTCCTAATTTTTTTCATTGAACATTACAAGATATATTTTCCCATGTTACTAAAAACCGTTTTTAAAATGTCTTCATGGTTGTATAACATTTTGTCTTATGGGTACACTATAGCCTACTTAATCATTCCTTTTCATTAGCTATTAGTTTGTTATACATAATGAACAATTGTAAATAAAGTTTTTTTGTATCTCAATCTATAAATAATATTTTAGAATAATTTATTAAAAATAAGAATCCTGAGAATATAAATTTTTAAGGTTTTGATACTTTTGTTGAATTGTTTTCAAGAAGATTTTATCAATTCACTTCTGCTCATCAGGGCTGCTAGAAGTTACCACAAACTGGGTGGCTTAAAACAACAGAAGTTTATTCTCTCAGAGCTCTGGAAGCCATAGTTCAAAATCAAGGTTCCTGCAGCACCATGTTCTCTCAGAAGGCTCCAGGGGAAAAATATTTCTCTGGCTCTTCTAGCTTCTGGTGATTGCCAGCAATCTATGGCCTTCCTTAATTAATGCAGCATAACTCCAGTCGCAGCCTGCATTTTCATATGGCCTTCTTCCCCATGTATCTGTGTATCTCCAGAGCTCTCCTTTCTTATGAGAACCCCAGTCTTTGGATTTAGAACCCACTCTAATTCAATATGACCTCATCTTAACTCTATTCCATCTGCAAAGACCCTATTTCCAAATAAGATCACATTCATAAGTTATCAGGGTTAGGACCTCAACCTATCTTTTGGGGGACAGCAATATCATTTCAAATTTTAATTGTTTTATATATATCCTCAAACCAGAAATAGATTTCCTTAAAGATGTTCACCAATGTTAAACATTGTGGAGTGATTACTTTTCAGGGTGTTTTTAGATTAGATTATTTTTTACATAACCAGACTTGATATTTATTTATGTTAATTTTGAGAGCAGCACTGATCTTTTGATGTCTACCTGTATGCCATCTCTGCTATGAACTCAGGTCTCCCTAGAACCTCAGGAAGGAAGCTTCTGTCCAGAGTGATCCTGAAGAAGGAAAGGCTCATCAACTTGGGAGTGAGACAAATCTGGTTTTAAATCCCAGTTCTGCCACTTAACACTGTGTCATCTTGAACATATGCTTTACCTCTCTAGGCCTCCATGTTTTCCTCTGTTAAACACGAATAGAAAACATAGAAGAGTTCAGCACTCAGCCCAGTACCTGATCTTTGCTCAGTACATGTTAGCTATGGTGATTGATGTTAACTGTTGTTGCTATTGATTCTATTATTGTATTGTTTTTATGTGATAGGATTGTGTCTCCCTGCCTGGGTGTGCCATCTCTGGGCACTATTTCTGGAACTCAAGCATTTTCTGTCTGACTCTGACTCTCTGCTTCCTGACCATTTATTGTCTGCATGCCTGGATTCTTAGATGTTTTTAGGTCCTTTGCAAGCTTGTTTTCTGCCACCAGATCTTCCCCTTGTGTCACTGGATGTCCTCTGCTACAGAACCAACCCCAAGCAGTTTGCTTTCCCCTTTGTGCCCAGTCGTATTTTTAGTATTCCAAATCTGACCTGAACTTGCTTTGCATATGAGCCATTCTGTCTAGTCTGATATCAGATATACCTTTGACCAGCCCTTCTCTCCCAGTCAGTATGAAATATTGTGATTTTCCAATACATCATGACCTTTTCTGGACAGTACCAGGCCCAGCTCTTTTCTCTCAGCCTGGCCAATGTTTTCTCTGTTCAAGTATGGGTTTCAATAATTCACTTCACTAGAATCACCTACATTTCTGGCTTTGAAAGGATCCTTCACTACTACATATAATACATCCCTGGCTTTGAAAGGATCCTTCACTACCATATACAATAATTGCTAGAATAAAAAAAAACAAATGATGCTTCCCCAAAATTCAGCAGTTTTCTGTTCAAGTATTTCATACTCGACAAAATTAATTATGGACAATGGAATGGGGAGAAAGGGAGCAGTCATCGTTAAGTGATGTGGGTCTATATTATAATGCACACATTCTCTCCCACTTCTAACTGAGTAGCAAATTATTTATTTCACTCAATAAGGTAAAGAAATTATAAAACTTATCTGTACTTATGTTATCCTATGTATGTCACTTTGGGGTGCCTGCTTATAGTAACTACAGTCAAATCTGTTAAAGATAATTTTTATCTCTTCTTAAAGTTGAAGGCATCTGTTTGACCTCCTTTCATGCATATTCATGGTATCATTAACAGCTAGGCCATGCCCCTTAAGATAGCAGATATAGAACAATAGGTCCTCCATGACCTGGACTTGTGAAGTAAAATATCACCTTTTAAATAATCTTTCAGACAAGCAAAACTTAGTTCTAGGATTCAGAAATAGCCTTTTACCCTACAACACTGTAAGTAAGTTCTAAATGTTGTCAAACATCTCTAAGCTGGCAGACACCAGTGCTTTCCTTGTTGTCCTTTCCAGGGTCTCATAAGGACCAAATCTCTCAATTCGAGAAAAGAGCCGGAAAGTTTCAAAATGCCAAGACTTTTGTTCTGATCAAGGCGAATCTCCAGAGGCAAGAGAAAAGATGCCATACTGAGTCTGATCCAGTTTTTCCAGTTGGGTAGCCCATTTCCATGATTTGTAACTCATAGTTATCAAAGTTATATTATAGGCCTACGTATATGCACATGCCCAATGAAAATTTCTAGTGTGATATTCTCATATTTGAATTCACAAACTGACAACAGCACTTCTCAAGAATTTGATTTTATTCTTTTTTATCAGGTAGAGTGGTGATACAGCACTAGGAATGAGAGAACTTTGCTTCTGGGTGCTTGATGTCACTCAATTTTTTCAACTATGAGTGAGACCTTGGATCTTCTTGAGATAGCAATCCACTAACTAAAGGTTTACATCCAAGATGATGCTTAGCTCAAGCTTGGGTTAGAAAAATAACTACAGGGTAGAATTCTAGAAAAGTGGGAGCTTAACTGTTGTTATTATTGTTGCTTTATTCTTAAAGACTAGCATCTCATGGGAAATCAGAAGTCATGAGAGACTGACATGATTGAAAAAAGGATAAACAGATGAAGGAATATAAGGTATTTGGGGACCAAATTAGAATTGTCTTAAATCTGACTGAGGTTAGTGGCTAAGATTTGCTAATTTAAAGAATATTAATTTTTATGACCCTAAAAAATGGGATTTGTAATAAAGTATAAGCAATGAAGAATATCTTATTCACAGAAACCACAGAGTTGCTTGACATATGTAAATTATTTGCTACAATCACAGAAGAGCAGGGGAAGATTGGTAATAAAGTAAAGGGAACTGGGCTCTTCACTCTCCAGAGAATCAAGACCTCAGAGCTGAGCTGCACAGCCAAGTCCAACTATAATTTGGTTTTAGAAGTTTGAGGCTTGGGTGAAACATCTTTTAATGTGTGATATTTTACTACACAATTTCAGATCATTAGGTCACTAACTTGGGATTACAGTCTTACATTAAAAGGAATTTCATTCCATTCCCTCCCTGACATGATATGGCAACATGCTGATGGCCTCATAAATTGGTCACTCTTCACACCTCTCTCTTGCGCAAGTCTGCCTGGACCTACTGCCAGAACTCTCATTGGCCCTTTGGTTCTGTCAAATGCTGGAATGTTGCTTTTCTAGAGGTGGGGGCAACTTGTCATTCTTTGTAAAGTGGGAAACATTATTTTCTCATGCTCCTGGCCTCTCAGCAAAGGTGACATAGTGAAACACGAGTTTCCCTTCTTCTGAATAAATAAAGTGATGTCCTGTCTTAATAGGGGTACCTATACATCCCAGGGAGTTCTGAGTATGTTACAAAAAAAGTGAATTATTTCTATTTAAATTTAAAATCTCAGTAACAAGAATCAGTGAATCTTGAGAGTCAGGAATCGTTGAGTGGTACTTTGAGTTTGTATTTTTTAAAATCTTCCTCTACATGGTATATTCCTTTTCAATAAAATATTTTAAATTAAGGCAGAATGTAATTTCTACAGTTTATGACATAGACTATCTACAATTTACAGGGAGTTCAGAGGCAGGTGACAAATGGGTATTCAAAAGAAGGTCGAGGAAAAGGTGATACAAATGCTGACAGAGTCTGGAAGTGATATGGAACACCTCTTGTGAAATCCTTAATCTTTTAGCAGGAAATGAAATGGGACATTTCTTGAAGAGTTCCTAATCTCTTTAGTAAACCTAGTTAAGTTCTCTTCTCTTTTCTCTTTTTTCTTTGAGAAAAAGGCCCTCTCCCTCAAATCCTGATCATTGCTCCAAACTGATGACTCAGATCCTCTGGCTATTGATAAGGGTCTTTAGCCCATTGTTAGCAGAAATGGTGTTAGGCCAGACAGGGCCCTTAGAGTCTGAGAGGGGAGGGAACTTTAGGTCAAAGGTTTTTTTACTCTTTAAGAAATATATTAACCAAGCCTTAGTCATTTAATAGGCAAATCAATAATAGAAAAAAATAGATATATGATTTAAATAATGAGTTTGTATCTTCTTTTCCTTGTCTGGGGATTGAGGCAGCACTTCAGCAGGAAACCCAACACCCCACCCTGACTGAGGCAGAAAAAGAAAGAGCTCCATGAAACCCCTGTAGGCAACTGAAGGCAGATACAGAAGAGACTTCTCGTCAGTCAACACCCATACTAATAATAAGGGGGTTCATGACTCTTAGAAAACAGTTAGGCAGCAAAGTTAGTTAGGGGGTTTCAGGGTCTGCCTGCAAAGACACTGAGGTCATTCTATCCTAAAAGGAGTCCGCCCTAATCCGCCCACAATTAAGCAAACCAGAAGGCATTTTTAGACTGAAAGTAACTTCTACAAAGAAACAAGTAAGCAAAGAATTAGGTACCAGTTTAAGCCAATCACTCACACCAGCGACCCCAATGACCTTCAACTCACCTGAGCCTCATTATACAATCATCATAATATGATGCATATGCCCAGAAGTTTATTAATATCGTTATAACAGACTGAATTCTGGGGACAAACATGTGCAGAAAGCAAATAATGAATTACTGAGTCCTGTCAATCTCAACTGTCAATCAAGGAAGCCCACTCCTCTAAGAAAAGTAACCACCCACAGCAATAGAGATAAAAATTCCAAAAGATTTTATTACAAGGCCTTTTGAGCCAAGCTTCTCTTGCTCAGTCTCGCTTCCATGTCTGGAAGTGTACTTTCCCTTCTAATAAAGCTTTTCTTTTCTTCTGCATTTCAGTGTATTGCTCAATTCTTCGTTCGAGACAACAAGAACCTGGACAACACGCCGGGAGAGGATCCCCACTCTTTGGTAACAAAAGGACGGTGGACTTTTTAGACAAGCAGATGAGAGAACAAGGCTCTCAGACAGCCCCAGCAGTGTCTTGAGCCGGGGACACATACAGAGCTCTAAAGCATGTGTCTGTGAGCATGAACATCCCTGCAGTATTGCCATTTATGCAGGCAACTGTTTAACTTCTCTGGACCTCGATTTCCTCATCTCTTAATTAAGAATAATAATGCTACATTCAGTGTGTTATTGCAAGGATGATATGTACTTTCTATAAAGTGCTCAGCATAATAAAAGCACTCAACAGAGTGAATATTGTTATTACTATTATAATCACTAGTAGAAACTAAAGCTGTGATGCTAAGAGAGAGGACCAGATGATAGAAAGTTTTGAAAACCATGCAGGGCAGTTAAGGAAAATTAAGTGTGCAGGGTGGATTAGAGAGGCAAGAACTAGTCTCTAAGAAGGCAGTTTTGAGGGTGATGTGATTCATGTGAAAGATGGTATATGTATTTCATTTCCTAGAGCTGCTGTAACAAATTACCACAAACTTAGGGGCTTAAAACAACAGTAATATAATGTCTTACAATTTTGGAGACTTGAAGACTGAGATCAAGTTGTTAGCAGGGCCATACTCCCACCAGAGGCTTTAGGGGAAGATCCATTCCTGCCTCTTTTAGCTTCTGGGGGCTCCAGCATAGTTTGGTTTGTGGCTACATTATTCCAAATGTCAAGGCCATCATCTTCATATCTCTCTGTTATCTTCCCATTACCTCTCCTTATCATCTGTCAAATCTCCCTCTGCCGCCTTTCCATAGGGATACATGTGATTGCATTTAGTACCCACCCAGATAATCTAACATAATTTCTCCATCTCGAGATCCTTACCTTGTTCAAATTCTTTGCCATTTAAGTTAATATTCAGAGGTATACCTTCTAAGGTAAGCTATTTATCACAGGTCTGATATCTTGGGGAGACGTTTTTAACTCATAGGTAGTAAGAATATAGACAGAACCGATTATCTAACAGTCCTGGAGATTCCAGCAGCCCAGATTTTAGTCTCTGATGTGCTTGGTCCCAGGCCAGTGGCCAAGGGCTGGTATGGGTGGGGATAAACACTTACTAGTAGCATTCACCAGGTGGGATGGCAAACACAACCTAGCAGAATATAAACCCTGACTGTGGGATGGAAAAGGAAAAAGAGAGAGGCAGCCATGAGAGACTTTTTACAGGCAAAATTGATGGTCCTGGATATAAAAGATGAAGCTCAACAGACACTGCCATAAAGAGAGAATTCACAATCAGCAAGAATGACAAAGGGCTTGTTTTCCAAGTACCCAAGGTCAAAGCTCCCAGGATGTTTTCCAGTGCATTCTGCACCCCTGTCGCCAGTGCCAGTGGAGTAGCACAGAGCTGCTTGAGACGTTAATGAATTCACTTCTCAGACTTCAGACCTAGTGAGTGACGATCATGGTGTGAAGCTGCCAGAGACTGCAATGTGTCAGAACAGACTGTTTACCCAGCTCCCACAAACATTGCTAAACCCAGGAGACAGCTCTAAATTAGGAGAAAACAGGATCTTTCAAGATAGTGCCATCGCCAGAAACTACTAATAGAAGGTTGCTTTTCAGTACCTTGTGAGCTGATTAAAAAGGTCGATGGGTCCTAATTAGCATATGAGGTTTAGTCATCTGTAAACTTGCAAAAGGAATGCTCTCTAGGGAATTTAAATCAGAAAGAAAGGTTGTTCCAGTAGCCCTGGTTTAACTAGAAATGAAGACAATTTGGCTCTGTGTTTTTCCTACTAGGCTGGTAGAGTGGAAAGGAGATTATTTCTTGATGATTCTTTTCAAATATTTATTAGACATCAATACAGGCTTCAGTGATCTAACAATTCAATGTCTCCCCAAAATGACATGAAGGCTCATTAAAAGTGCATAATTTGACCCAAATGCAAGAAAATTGAGAACTAAGGTCAGCAGAGCAACTTACAGTCCATTCTTTGCATAGATGAGTAATCATGATGGGGACTCTATGCTTGATCAGAAAATCTCTGGTGAGCATTACAGAGGGAAAAAAGTGCAGTTTGTTTGTTATAAACACAAAACAGAAATAATAGTTTGTGGTAAATTCATGCTTCATTCCACCCACCCATTCTCCCTCAAGATCAATTTAAATTTATTTATTTTTGCTGTTATTCAACAATGGAAAGAATGTTCAAAATTCCGTTGTAACCACCAAAAAGCAAACAAGTCCTGTTCTGTACAGATACCCACTAGATGTCACACATCTTCAGAAAAACAACCTTTGGTTTCTAGGGGTTAACAATTTAACAATCCTCAACTTTTCATTGCCTAGGCAAAAATTATCTCCATTTCATTACATTCATTTATTACAGATGCTTATATCAGATTTCTCAAGAGAATAGGAATACAAGACTGCAGAAAATGCTTCGACCTTTATTTTCAGAATCCATATCTCTAGCAAATCCCAGATTTCCCCTTTCACAGCCAAACACTTCATTGGTTCTCTTTTGTTTGTTAAGAAATGTGTAATAAATCCCAGGAATCAGGACTGTTTAATATGAAGCTAAATTCTTTTATGACATATTCTCAGGTCAGACACCATCTACTCCTGGCAAAGCTTGTCCTGACTGAACAGAAAAAAATCACTGGACAATAGAGGTGCAGCAAGAAGATGCTTAGCCCTAATTTAGTTACTTTCACATTCCAAAAGAGGAAGATGGGGTTGAGTCTGAGTCTTGACTAGATCTAAAAATGCAGTGTAGCAGCCAGGATAAGGGGTCCTCAAATGTCCTACTATCAGGACGACAATTGACCAAGGGCCCCAGCGTTTGTGCTCTGAAATCCAGGGTCATACTTCCTAGGGCTGCTCTTGTGGTCACTAGGCACAGCAAGGATGCTAAGACAAGCCCATCTGTGGGAAATGAGGGACTCTTCCCACTGGAAGCTTTGCAAAACTTTCCTTAGAATTGCACTGCAAAGTCACTTCTATCCAAATTTCATTTCTTCCTTCCCTAGTCAGTCTTGCCTCATGGTCTGATGGCTTTCTAAGCCTTTCTGGGTTTCCTCCCCATTTGCTTTCACAGACATTTTCCGTAATAAATTTCTTGCTCTTTAATGGAATAGACGGCATCTCAGAGGAGGAGGGAGGCGGGGCATGATATTGGTTTAAAGACTAAGATCACTTCCTGAGTTGTGGGTAGCAGCCTGAGGCTTCGGCAAGGCTTCACTCTCCTCATAGTGATGGCTTTGTAATGTGCCTACTTGGCCATGCTGGACTACATTTCCCAGAATTCCTTTCCTCTTCTGTTTCCGGTTAGCTACAGGCTGCTAGGAATATTCTTGCAGGAGACTTGGAAGAAGGCATAGCAGTGGCAGCCATTTTGTTGTATGTGAAGCAATGACTAGGCTTACTTTTACCCTCCCTTCCCTCAGTATTTTCTTTCGGTTTCTCTGCCAGATGTATACTTGTTCAGAAACACTACACGGGGCCTCAGCTTCTGCAGTATACCCTCATCAACAAGGTCAGAGGGAACAAAAAAGGACATGGGTTTCCTCTGTTCACGTTGGGTTCCAGCTCCATCTCCAGCTCCAGCTCCAGCTCCAGTTCCAGCTCCTGGGGTTCTACCCTGCCCTTGTGAGCTTCTCTTTCTGTCTGCTTATGACCTTCACGCTCCAACATAAGTTGAGAAAACAGCCTTGTGAAAACTGCCTAGTCAGCTCCTGTAATTGTTAAGCCAATTCCTAATACTACATATATTTTTGCAATTATATATACTTAGGCATGCATATGTACTCATCATGGTTAAACCCTGAGTGATACACTCATTGTGTGCCCTATCCCTAGTTTACTTCAGGGCAGTGGTACACATTAGGAATTGGTGTAGGCAGTAAGGCTTCAGTGAACAAAACACAATGCCAACCCTCTGCTCTACTGCTTTAGATCAGACCTGAACATGGACAACACAAAGGAAGGTGAAATTGCATCATGGGGACAGATGTGCATTCACAGCCCACCTGGCAGAGGAGGAAGATAGATTATTTTGTTTTGTTTTTAAAACTAAATTATATTTGGCTTTGTGTCCCCACCTCCCTGGTTGGGAGGACATCCAAAAGCAGTTATTATTGGGACACTTATCTCCGCCTTCACTACCTCCCAATTATGTAGAAAAGAAATTCCGAGGGCTCACAAAAATGGGGTGGGGCCTGGCTCAGTGCCAGTGCTGAGCCTGGTCCTCTGTCATCTATTAAGGATAGCCTCCACAGAGAAGGCCCTTAATATTTGTCTGCCTCAGACTGGTTCACAGGGCTCAAATGCCAAGAAGTCCAGTGTTAAGTTCCAGAGAGCCACATGCTACATCATCTGAGATCCTGACTCCTTAAGGGGTACGTGGGCAGGTATCATCTCCTCCACTGGTGGAATCTTCCATCGACCAAGTCTCAGAGAACCTAGTTCTCCGTGGGTCCAACAACTTCTCTACTCAATTCTTACCTCCTATAAGTTTCAATTATCCAAAATAACAGTCCATTTATACCCCCTTGGATTTAGAGAGGTTCCAAAGGGCCATTACCTTATACTTCCCTCACGCTGTCTGTAAATACATATTTCTTTTTCATATTTAATCTATGGAATTAAAAATTGGTATAACTTTGGGAGGAACAATGGAGGTAGAAATCATAGGCTTCACAAAGTGGGCTTCTGAGGTGCTGACAGTATGTTATTTCTTGATCTGAGTGTTAATTATACAAATGAGTTTATGATAATTCATGGAGCTATAGATTTATGATTTGAGTGCTTATCTCTATGTTATATTTCAGGCTTTAAAAATCTAAGAAAATTCAAATGCTAACAAAAAGGTATAGAGTAAAAAAAATTTCTTTCCCAGATTTGTCTCCTGACCCTCATTTCTCTAGGTGAATAGTCCTAGTTAGGAGTTCCAATACCATGTATGCTTTGGTAGTCATTAGTGCTATTAAACTACTTCTTCCAGGCACACGGTTCCATTGCATTTCCTGGCCCTCCTGTGGTTGGACAGGGTTGTGTGACTAGTTCTGGCCAGGGAGTTATAAGCAGAAATGATGCATGTCACTTCTGAGCCAGAGTGTTCAATTGCCAGTATGAGATCCTCTGTACTTCTCTTTTCCTCCTGCCGCAGTGACATGCAGGTTTTAGTTATTGTTTGCCATCAGTCTTGGTCTCAGGGGATTATGACAAAGTCAATTCACAATGAACACAGACAAGTGGCATAGGCAAGAAATAAATGTTTTATGTTTTAAGTCACTGAGATTTGGAGATTGTTTGGTAATGCACTGATTCATAGTGAGACCTCCTGGTTTTGTGTGTGTGTGTGTGTGTGTGTGTGTGTGTGTGGTTTCTATATGTGTATATTCCTAAAGAGTACACCAAGACAAGAAAATTGAAGTAGAAACAAATATATGGAGGGAAATATAGAATAGTTAATGTATCATTAACTATTCAACTCTAATATAGAAACCTAAACTGAAAATTGCAAACACAATGAGACTATTGCTTAAATAAGAGTTATGGTGATTTCAGAATTGATTATTTCAGCTGCTCAACTATGTCATCAAAAACCAAGATTCTTTCCCCTCTGCCATCCTTAGTGTGTTGCACTCTTCCAGGTGCAAGATAGATGGCTACAGCAAAATCAGATAATTCATTTTCTCAATCTCTCTCTCTCTCTCTCTCTCTCTCTCTCTCTCTCTCTCTCTCTTTCTGTCTGCCTGCCTGTCTCTTCTCAACCCCTGCACGCACACACACACACACACACACACGAGACTATTCAACAAAATATTGGGAATGACAAAACAGATCAAGCATATTAAGGATATTATGATCATTATAGCAATTCTGTGATGACAATTTGATATCTCTTTTACTGGTAGTGTTCCTTTGTTGGTACAGCACAAAATTAAGTAGGACCTGTGACATCCAAGTGATACAACAGTAATAGAACAACATTTGCTATTTTCTGGTACTTTGATTTTACCTGATGCTGAGCTTCATAGTCTCCAACAAGTTACTTAACATCTATCTCTCAAGCTCACTTTTCTTCTCTCTATAAAGGATTAAAAATTGTACCTTCATCACAAATGTGCTATGAAACTTAAGTGAATTAATACCTGTAAAGCACTTAAACAATTTCTGGCACATTGTAAATTCTATAGAACCAGTAGTTGTTATCATTATAATAGGGTTTGGGGGAGAATTAAAATAGTTAACACATGTAAAGGACTTAGAATAATGCCTAATATGTAGTAAGCACTCAGTAGATCTTCACTGCTGCTACAACTATTAGTATACTTTTAAATAAGGAGATTGAGAAATGTAAAGAGAGTAAATATGTGAAGTTAATTCTTTTTCCTTTTGTTAGAGCTAATTCTTTAAAAAAGAATTTATCAGTATCAAATACCATTGTCATTTTCTTAATCATCATGATCAAAAATAAATTTTTACCGAACATCTTCGTTTGCTATAGAGTAACTGATGAATAAGAAGTCATTATCCCAAATATGCCCTAACAACTTTATAAGACACCCAAATCATGCAAACCATCTCTTTAAAAACTTCCTATAAAAGACAAAACAGCCCAGAAAATATTTCATTGATGTTTATATTTATCAGCGTATTTCCTATTGATCATATTTGTAATACTGAATATTTGTTTCTTATGTGTCGTTTTTAGAGTTTCTACTTCATTACTGCATTGTATAAAATCTTACTTTTTAAAAAATAGATCTGAGAATAGTACCATTTGGGTTAAACATCTAGTTTGTAACATTGGGATTATAACAATCATTGTTTAGTGTTAAACCTGAATTTCCATTGTTAATGTGTTAAGAAGGCTCTGTGGCCCAGAAGAAACTGAAGGAAACAGGAAAATGAGCATTTTTTAAGTGCTTTTTGTGTTTTTGAGTGATTTCACATAATCACTGACGTTATTTTACATAATCTACACCATGACCCTGCTTTGCAATATTAGCTCCATCTTTCTGGGTGTAGGAACTGAGATGTAGAAGTTATGTTAAAAAGAGCAAGAACCAGGAATTGGACAATGGAATACCAGAGATCAGAGGACAAAGCGGTAATCCAGGTGACTAAAGGATGGATATTGTACACAGCTGCCTTTCAGGGGATCACAATTCCCTGCTGTACTTGAAAGGCTTGACATTTAGAAAATAGCTTCACAACTCCACACTTTATAAAGCAGTGTCTAAAAATGCACCTACAGGAACAAATACACATTACCTGCCTTTGAATGGTCATATAATAAATTGCTTACAGGTATAAAATTAATAATAGAATTGGATCTGATTAGGACAATAAAATCAGAGCACTTTGTGTTCTTGTGGCTACAGCCCAGCATCCCACACTGACTTAGGCCAGCTTAAAAAAAGTCTACCATCTCATCACCAAAGAAGCATTTATTAACCAAGTTAAGTAACTTAAAATAGTTCACTGTCATCTAGTAAATAAACTAGTACAACAAACAAACAAAAACAGAAATATGTTCTGAACACTTTGATGTGCCAGCTATTGTGCTAGGCATCCTGACTGCTAGTTTAGACTCATAGACTTATGGAACGTTGGGATGAAAAGCGCAGTGAGCAGGTAACAACTATGAAATGGCTTCTTATAGTGGGGATGGCTGTGACTTTGCTTTTATTTTCTTGTTGTTTTGCTTTAACTTTTTATTTTGAAATAATTTGAGACTTCAAGAAAAGTCTTACAAAAATAGCATAGAGTTCACTTATACCCTTAACTCTGCTTCCTCTAATGTTAACAAGTTATAAAACTATAGTACACTATCAAAACCAGTAAGTTAACATCAGTACAATACTATTAACTAAGCAACAAATCTTATTCCAGTTTTACATCATTTTCCATTAAAAAAAATGTGCAGGTATAAAAACTTGAAGAAAATATGCAAAAACGAAATATATGTGTGTATGTTTGAAATGGTATTATGCACTAATTTGTCTTTTCATGAAAAATTGTCTCTAATATTTTTATTATCTACTGTTCAGGTTTACTAAAAAAGAACTTTCTTCTCTTTTTGACTCAACAGGCTTAATTAGGCACTTTCCAGGGAAACAGGGTTGCCAAATTAGCAAAAATTAATATAGAATACATAGTTAAATTTAAATTTCAGATATGCAACAAATAATTTTTTAATATTAATATGTCTCAGGCAATATTTGGAATATGCTTATATTAAAAATTATGGTTGTTTTTCTGAAATTCAAATTTAACTCAGCTGCCTGTATTTTATCTGTCAAACCTAAGGAAAAGAACACAGATATGGACAGCAGAGCTTAGTGGAGTGTGGCATGGGAAGGGAGATGGCAGGTCATCTTCAAATAAGAAGATGCAAAAATTATTTTTCCATCAGTCTTACCATGATCGGCTAGAGGGAAATTTTTTTTCCATGGGAGGATAGAAATAGGCAACAGAGAAAGAAAACCCATTAAACTATTTCAGAAGGTATTTAACACAGCTATTACCTTGGCCAGACCCACTTCAGCCAGACCTAGTGTGGGAGAAGGTATATGAAAGGGTGAGATGAGGGAGAATGGGAAGGACTGGGGATTAGTGCAAAAGGAGCAGCAAATGCCCTTAGCACCAAAAACGGGGTAAAAAGACCTGCCTTTTCTTCACATTGGCCTTAAATAAAATTGTGGGCCCATTTGGGTTCTAATAAAACTGAAAATGTGTCAGTCCAGGCCAGTGCCAATTTTTTATTACTGCCTTAAGGACCAAATTATAGTCCTAAACAGATGGCTCAAACTCTGTTTCCAATGAGCTCACTGCAGTGCTTATTTCCAATATTAAATTTCTGGAATCCAAAGCAGTAATTTAGGAAACATCATAAAGAACATCCTGAGTTTTTAACCAATGGAACTTCTATAATCTGACAGGTTTACTTTGCATGAGAAATGTTTGCTGCTGCCTGGTTTAAACTCTCTCACTAACGATGCACAGAGAGTTGCTATGCTCTGAGGGAAGAGATCTTCCCCTCTCCCACTTCCTGCCCCTGCCCAGCCCTTCCATTGCGATTCCTCAACCCATGAGAGAAGCAGTGCAAGCCCAGAAATTCACCATACTGCCCTGAAGACCCCTTTCATTACCACGTGGAAGTTGCTGCTACCACCTGAGAACTGCCCATCATGTAAACACAATCTCTTCCCAGGGTATCTTTAATTTCAAATTAAACATTTCCTCAGTGTGCTATAGCTTTTTAACTTCTCTATGTAAATCCTCTGTTTTTCTACCTGCGTCTGCTACTTCTCTTGGAAGTTCTAACTTCTAAGTGATTTGCTCTCATCATATGTGAAAATTATTCCTACCGCTTAGAGGCTCCCAGAGGCATTGTGGGTAGTAGAAACAAAACATAGGATCTTGAGAGAGAAAACTTGAATGTATGTACTAGCTTTCTCCCTTAGTACCTACATCACCGTGAATGATTTACTTAATCTCTTCAGATTCCACATCTGTTAAAATGGATACAGTTCCTCCTGTTTATCTCACAGCTTTGTTACATGGAGGAAATGGAAGGAAATGAAAGTGGTTTATAAACTATAAACCTGCTGTGCTAATGATAGCAAACATTTCTTAGTATTAATTATGTGCTGAGCATTGAGTTTTAGGTGCTTGTATTTGAATTCAATAACCTCAATAACCCACAATAACCTCACAGGGTAATTTAATAATAATAATAATAATAATAATAATAATAATAATAATAATATTCCCATTTCACAGATGACTATACTGAGGTACAGAGAGCTTAATTATCTTCATACTAGTGAGGTGTTCTATAACAGAGGCCTGCTTTTCTAGGATAACCAAGCAAAAACAACTGAATACATTTATGGCTATGAAACTTCGGATATTTCACTGGTAGCTGGGTGCGGTGTAGGATTTCTTAAATGTCCTTCAAGTGTAGATACATTTTTAAGAGAAAGTATTCTCATAGATCTTGAAGACCACTTTCACGGACCACCCCCCACTCTTCCCCCACCCTGCATCAATATGAGAAATACTGATTTGTGCTAGAAAAAACAACACTGAACTTGAACTTAAGAAATCCAGGTTTCCATCTGTCCATTGCCACTACCCAACCAGCTCATTGCTGTTGCCTCAACTGTAAAATGAGATAGGCCAGATTAATACTCACAGAGGCCACAGACCTAAATGGGACAGGCAGGTGACCTAAATAAGATCCTCAACCTGGTAAAAGGCAATAAATAGCGAGCAACTATTCAGCCTTGATTCACTGTGGCCCTGGGGGATAGTAGGCGGAGTCACTCCTCCTCCTCTGAGTTTTTAAGAGGAACCTGTCATTCACGCTTTTATGCAAAAAAAAAAAAAAATTGTCAATTCAAAGTACTGGAAATAAAAACAATGTTTATTCTGTAATGGCAACAGCGCTGCCTTCTACCCCAGTGAGGCACTGGGAAAACCAAACATGAAACCTCTGTGAGCCACAGCCATGGCTCAGAAACAACCAGGTTGAGACTCTGAACAAGATCCAGAGTTCACAAGCTGTTTTCACCAGAGAGTTCCATAGAGCTTTGTGAAGGTTCTATGGGGGTCGGGGAGGTCCAACTGTCCCCACACCATCTGCTTTTCTAGTGACATCCCACTGATTTGTTAAGAAATGCTTCTACTGCTAATGACTGGAATAGTTGATCATGAAGGTCATTCCTGCTCTATGATCCACATGTCTGCAACTCTAGTGGTAGATGCAGATAGAAAAGTCTCTATGCTGTGCTTTTAAAAAAAGAAAAAAGAAAAAAGATATTCAGTGGGTCCAGAGGTGTCATTTTTCTCAGAGGCAGCAATTCATTGCCTACACATCTGGACTTATGTTTTGGAGGGTTCAGTTTTATTAGGCATCTCTCCAGCACCTTTGCATTTTATGAAAACAAGCATGAAATAGTAGTTCTAGAAAGAAAAGTTTAGCTCTAAAAAAATGTCATGTTCAGCCAACCAGCCTATTTTGGTCTCACTCAAGTTCTTAGAGTTTATTTAGCAGCAAGTGGTGATGGTGTTACTTTTCCTGAAAATGGTTCTCTAAAAGGTGATCAGTCTCTGAATGTAACCTTCCTTTACTTATAAAGCTTAAAAAACACACTGCCTGTGTGTTTATTCTGTGGAGAAAGGAGCTGTCATATTCAGGAGTACACAGAGCAGAGAAGCTAGAAGTGACACAATAATACAAGAGTTTGGGAGCCTCCCCTGGAAACATGTAAAGGAGTTTTTACTGCATATGCACAGTTGTAAGGAAGTAGGGTGTTGACAATCCTGGCAGACTCAACAGATGAAAACTGCCACTTGGATATGGCAAAGAACGTGTGTGTGTGTGTGTGTGTGTGTGTGTGTGTGTGTGTGTGTGTGTGTGTGTGTGTGTATTACAGACTTGTCTAACTTCAATCCATGAAATTAAACCCCTGACCTAAGTGAGGGGGCCGGGATACAATTATTTAGAATGATCTAAGGAAATCAAAGTGAATGTAATATAATAAAAAAGAAAGAAATACAAAGGTATAAGCGGGAAATTCTCTTGAACATTGCAATGTGATTAGTTTAATAAGTTTCTGAAAGGGAAATATCTGGAAAGTCCATCATAAAGAATGATGCAAAACTAAGATAAAACAATCTCATGGCAAATAATTTAAAATATTGAGAGAGTAAAGAAAAAGTGAAGGACTATGTCATATTTTCCTAACCCTGATCCCTACAAATCTGGAAACCTTAAACAGTGAGATTTCCAGAATTTGCTTCACTTTCCCATAACACTACATCCTTCTCTTGAGAGGGAGTATGTGTTTACTCCCTGCATCTTTCAACTTGATCCAATTTGTCCTGCTTCTGGTGTGAGGTGGCCTTATTTCAGCACTGGGCTAGTTTTCTTCAATAATTTCATTTCTTTCTATTCAACTAAGTGAAAGCCTGTGATGGCACAGATATCACCAACTTTCCTGGAGATCTGGCTGAATTGTATTCTTTTTTGAGAGGAGCTCATATGGATTTGGAAATAGAACATTACAATAATGTCTTTGATAAGTTTCTGTGCAGAAGTCCTCTCCCACACTGTGGAACACTTTTCATTCTCAAAGGCTTTGAGACCCTGTTGTGCTTCTAAATGAAATCAATGGCATGACCTTTCTTTGCTTTTGAAAAAAAAAAAAGACATAATTACAGGGAGTTTACAAAGCAGGATGTACTTCTCTCTTTTCTGTCCTATCTGTTCAGGATGGCACAAAAACAGCAGTTGTAATAAGTGCACTATTAATGTGTCATGAACTGGAGCGCAAATGTGAGAAACATTAGTGACAGCACTAACTCAACCCCCATCTCTTCTGAGTTCCTAGACACGTGTATTTTAAGTGTAAACCTAAGCATAGAAGTTGCTGAGAAAAGCACTATTATTTAGATGTTCGTTGACAGCCCCTGTATATTAGATATTCTTTTGCCATTTCACATAAATTGATGTTTTGACAGGTGACATTTTATTTAGTTGGCAGAAAGTACTCTACTGTCTTTCTCTTCAGCCCTCTTTGAATTTTCTCTACAAGGTGCAAATATCAAGCTAGTACAATAGGTAGAATTGTTGGCCAGAAGTGATCATCAAGACAAAATTAACAAGTTCTAGAAAAGACCCCAGCAATTCTTGTATAAGCTATTTCATGGTATTTTATTTCATAAGCTGGTTTAAATTTAGTTTAATTAATCCTTTTTCTTTCCTCTTGTCAGCCTTGAAATGGAGATTCAAATAAATACTTGACAAAGCAGATTTAATGACCGTGTCTCTTTACCATCCTCTCTGTAACAGCTCTGTGGGCTTCACTGAAGTGTTATTTAGTAGCCTCTTTGGAGAATCACAACTCTCGCTTTCTCCTCAGCTGTAATGCCCTGAAGAGAATTCTAGTTCCTTCTTTTTGTTATATAAGGAGATGAGTTTCATAGAAGACTATAGTTATTTGAACAATTCTTGCCTCCTTGCTTGATTTAAGATGAGAATAAGTACATCAGTGTTATCTCCAAGACTAAAATTTTCTATTTCCTTTCTAAGGGAGAATTTAGAAAACCTAGTACTCCCTACCCCCATTTTAATTTTTTCCTTAATTGCAGCACAAGAAGGTGCTGCTATTTGCATTCTTCTGCTTGGGTAATTAATTTCTGTATCTGAAGCTGGACCTTGCATTCCTAAGCTAGAATACACCACCTATGCCCTCATTTGCTTTTATAATCTTAAGGATGCTGGGATATGGTAATGCCTGTGAACTTGATGGACTTCAGATCTCTCAGAGTTTGTGCTTTTTATACATTTTTTCCTATCAGCCGACTTCAATCTTGGCTCAGATTCTTTTGACAGGGTTATAAAAAGCCTTTCTGCATTTTTTCTTTCTCCCCTGATTAAATCACTCAGAATTGGGAGGTACTCTTCAATTGAGAACATAGATAACACCCTCTCCCTTGGCAAGTATTACAAATCTCTCAGTCTTCATTAGGAACTGCTATTAAAAGAATTAGAAGGAACTTGATAATATTAACATTCTCTGTGTCTGGAAAGGCTGGAAAGCCACTAGAGAAAGATCTTATCTTCATAGGATGCAATGGTGCATAGACAGTGGTGCACTGCCCAGACACCCTTCGAAGAAGGAAGTCGTGGATTCTTCAGCTATGGAGAACCCCCTTGACTAAGGTCACTCACATTCTCATGCACCTTGACTGATTGATGTGAGTATAAAGACCAGGGCATCTCAGCCCAACTTGGGACAATTCTGAAGGGCCATTTTAGCTCTGGGACTCCCAGTTGGCTGAGCCTGCTCTGAGGCCTGCATCGCAGTCAACATCTCTCTCTTGGCCCACACCTGCTTCCTTCAACAGGTACCCATCCGAAAGGCAGTTACTAATTAGATCCTGCACACTAAGTTTAGACTTTGGGGAATAGAATCTGTGCCATAGAGCAATATTATTTGTACAAAGGAAAGGTCATCATCAGGGAATACTGTCATCTTTGTCATTGTCAGAAGCTAGTCTCTTTTCACTAACAACAATTTTAACTAGACTTTCTGGTAAAGAAACCACACTGAAATGCAATTGGATTAAGAATAAGCTAATCATGAAGGAGGAAAATCTGTAGTTTTTACCTCATTAACAAAAATTGTCAGTGGCATTAAATTGCCACGGGTTTTATTCTATTAAATTATTTAACCATTGCAAAAATTCTGTGAAGTAGGTATCATCCTCATTTTGTGAGTAAGAAAACAGAATGTGTGAATTAACAACTAAACCACAGGCCAAAATGGATCTAAAACTCCAGTTTATCTTAATCCAAACATTTGACTCTACCATTCTTATTTTTGCTTGGAGTATCCCTCCTTAAACTCTTTCTACACCTTTGCTGCCCAGCTAAAATGCTGCTGTATTCAACATATAGTTAACTCAAATAACTCCTTGCACATGTAAATACTGAAAACTGAGCCTTGCCTGAGAAAGATATTGCTCTTAAAGCTATATTATGTTGTACTTGTTAAAGTTTACTTCATGGTTTAAGACAGTATCTAAAGGTACTTGAATGAACCTCTCTGTATAACATCAAGGTCTAATGAAACTGAATCTTTTAAAACCTTTTGAATACAGAGCATGAAAATTTTAACTACTTTTCATTGTCCCTATGCTACTTCTGTTTTCTAGCATTAACCAACAAACTATGTATAATTATAAATCAGCATATTTGTCCTCAAAATTATTTTGTAAAAATAGAGCTCACTTTTTTGACCCTTGCTGGTAGGTGTCCTTAACCCTATGGCATATTAGGTGCATATCTTACCTCTGGCTCACCTGTTACACCTTTGTTACTTTGTTGAATTTCCTTCATTAAGTATTTGTTTGGTCTTTTAACTTGCTGTATATGTTCCTCTCAGCTGTTTTAAGTTCTTTTTAGGCAGTCAATTCCATGTTCTTCATTATTTTTATCTTTTCCTTGGTCTCCTCTCCTGGAAGAATGGTAGCAGAATGATAACTTGATCTTCTAGAAACCATACAGATAACTGAGTAAACATGGTAAAGGAATAATATAAACGCTTCTACTTCACATTTGCTAATATTAATGAGGCAATGTTACACAGCAGAACAAGCATAGAATTTAGTCAGACATGAGTTCAAATCTCAGCCTTTCCAATAGTGTGGCTTTGGGCATATTAGCATTTGTATCCACTAATATTTCTGAACCTATAATCGTGCTTGACTTAAATGTTGGGTAGATTAGAAATAATCTGAATCATGTGAATCACCAGAAGTTGTTCAATAAATGCATCTTTCATTATTTTTACTGGGTTGTAAGCCCCTTGAAGGTAGAAATGGAGGTAATTCAATTCTGGAGGTAATTCAATTGAATGATGCATGATTGAACAGATAGAAATCAAATTATAGTAGAATGAGAAGCATAATGGATTCTGAGCTCTGTCATCAGCCAGCCACATGACTGTTGGAAGCTTTGTTAGGTCTCTGTTTCCTCATGGGTAAAATGAGGAAGTTTAACTGTATCATATTTATGATTCCTTCTAGCTTTAAAGTTTGGTGATTTTGTGAATGTGACAAATGTTTAGTACCAGAGATGGGTAGCACGGGCCAGAGATATTCATTCATTCATGTTCTCTCTCCCCACTTTTCTCTCCCCACTCATTCCTCTGTTTTTCACAGGTCAACAGGGTGTACTGAACTTGATTTTCCTTGTGCTGTTCCTTTCCACTTCTGCAGGAAAAGGAAGGGAGTCTCCCAGGATTCAATAGAGCTTCATCTTCTATTCATCTAGACTACCCAGTTCCTTAGGTCATCTTGAAGGCACAAAGGGACAGAAGCCCTAATACCAACCAGAACTGTACTTACATATTATTCTGACCAAATTTACCACCTGAAAAACACTGAAAGCTTAGGAAGCTTCTAAAAGGAGGGATGCTCCTCTCATTTAAGTAAAAAAAATGATTAACTTTGAGGATGAGATTTTGTCCATTAGTCTAGAATTAAAAATATTTTTAGATTTTTGGTTTGTTCTGGCTAAATTCAGTTACTGGAAATCTAGTAACCTCTGGTCAGGTAATAAGAACATAAAAAAAGAGTTAGGCAGACTTTGAGTATACAGGGATTCACTCTACAATTTCTTTCAAGTTGTCTGTATTTTGAAATTTTTAAATTTTAGCTCTACTTCTTGCAATTTGTGTGACTTCAGATAGGTTTATCACCTTTTCCAAGCTTTGATTTCTTTCACCTGTTAAAAAGAAAGGGAAGGGTACTAATACCTATACTTACAGAGTATTGTGAGGAATATATAAAGTTTCTAGCATATAAACATGTGAAGAAAGACATAATAAAAATAAAGCTTAATCATAGCAGGTTAGGCCACAGTGAAATGGTCAATAAAATAGAAACATCCAATATCTAGCAATGCTGTAAGATATTCCTACCTCCCACCACCCCGCTGCACCTCCAAGAACTTTCACCATTGAAAAAGGTGAAAATGCACGGAGACATCACAGCATGGCACTGAAATTGCCCCCAATAGAGTCTGAGAGTTTTCTAATTCATTACTCAGCTTTCTGGATTTGTTAGTTGTGTGTGTGTGTGTGTGTGTGTGTGTGTGTGTGTGTGTGTGTGTCGCTTAGTTGCCCCAAGTTTTGCTCTGCTAATTTCCAGTAAATTACTTCCAACTAAGGTAACTTGGTAGACCCATTGGTGTACAAAGTTAACTGATCAGCAGTGAGTACTGAGGCTGGCTAAAAGGGCACCCAGAAGAATACTTTCTTACAATGAAACAAATTCCTTGTTGTAATTAATTGGTTCATTAATGTGTTCCCAATAGATGTAATGACAAATATCAAGGACATTAAACCCCACTGTTTAAATTGGCCCAGCAGACTTGGCCTATTTTGTCAATTTATCCATCAGATAAATCTTTCCTTCACCATCTCCAAATTAAGACCCCAGGTTGACAAGCCACTGTTTGCCAAACACTCTGCTGTTCTTGTGTGACTTATAGGTCAAATGCCAGGTATAGGATTTAACATTAACTATGCCAGGTATAGGACTAAAAACTTGACATGTTAATCTTTGTAACATCCTTAGAAATTAGTTATTATTACTATCCCCACTTAACAAATGAGGAATCTGACCTACCCCAAGTAGACACTACTTGTTAAGAGACATGGTTAGGATTTGAATCCAGGTATATTTGACACTATAGTCCAAGATTATACATTTCATAGGGCTACCTAACCTTTTTTGAGACTACCTCTTTAATAGTCTCATGACACTTATAGATCCCTTCCCAGAATTATGTTTTTACATTAAAAAGAGAAAGATTTTAAAAAGAAAGCCATTCATATTGAAATATAGTTATCCAAATGTTTCATAAAAACAAATTTTTTATACAATAATTTTATTAACACATTAAATAGCAAGATTTAGTGGCAGGTCTAATAACTACTTAAATTTTGAAATGATCGTGAATGTAAACAGTATTTTGAGATATGTGAAAACAAAATGTAATTTTTTCTCTCCCTTGTTTGTGGGACCCCTGAAATCTTTCCATAGATCCCATAGGAGTTAGTAGATTGTATATTAGAAACTATTAGAAATAAACTGATTCAAACATAATTTAAAACTTTGTCTCTGCATTATCTTCCATTTGTTCTATACACATTTACTGAGTACCTAGTATATGCTAGGCATTGTGTTAAGTAGCGGGTATAGAAGGTTTGAATAAGACTGTGACTACCCTGATTGTCTACTAAGAGAATTGAACTGAAAATATACATTATAATATTGTACTGAGACATAAACAATTATTGTAGATATGCTTGTTTGTAATTGCTAAGTATAAACTGTAGTCTCTATATTCCCTCTGGCTAAGAAATCTGAAATAGACTTCTATAATTATATCAGTTTTTCTCTCTTCTTTCATTTCTCATAAATGCCTTCTACTATGCATCCATAATAAATTTAAGAATTTTTCAATTATTTGCTCTATTAGCTAGGGTCTGATTATCTAAAATCAGAGGTTATTGAATACAGGAATTGGTCACACATGATGGAAGAACTGAGAAGACAATAGGGAATAGTGAGGCAAATAAAAGATTACAAATGGAAACTCTTAACCCATCTGGGCTGGCTTGAGGAACAAAGGGAGGAAGTCTTGGTACAAGAGCCTAGGGGCTGGGAAGGCCACTGAAAGTTAGAACTCTAGTAGGACAGCATTTAGCAGGAGTTGGAGTCACAGAAAATACCCAGCCATAGCAGAGAGAGAGAAGAAATACCTTGGCTTTTTCTTTCTCTACCACGAGGGCCTCCCATCGGACAAACCCAGCTGGATAAAAGCTGACATGAGAGCTTGAGAATTGTAGGCTGTGAGAGAGAGCTAACCTATTACTGTATAGATCAAAGCTGGGAAAAGGCAAGGGATGCATCCTAAGGTAAATATGTACAGGACAAGCATAGTTGCATTTCATTTTAACACGCAGTGCTACTTCCTGGTCCTTCTAGATACATGACTTCGGTCGAGTTATCTTATATCTACATTTGGTTGCCTCCAGAACTATTATCAAACACCAGACTGTGTCTTTTCTTCTTTGGGTGTGTAAGAGGATTTTTCAAATCTTCCAGTGCCTGTAAATCTTCATTTTACCCCAGAGTCTTAGATACTACTACCTTTTTTGAATATCTGAACTAACCCACTAGGGGGCAAGTTTCTCTTATGTTCTATACTCTAAAGCATGAGTTCTCAACAGGAGCACTATCATCCCAAACAGGGCAAAATTTGGTTCTTGGGGGAGAGCAGAGGAATGAGTGAAAAAAAAAAACTTATATTTTACTATGGTTTGGGATCCTCCAAAGCTCAAACCTACCTCATAACATCTTATTCCTTAGTATTTATTTAATTTCTCTTGTCAGGGAGGAATTTGATTTAATTTTAAACTTTAAATAATTGATTTAATTTTTTTCTTAGGGGATAATAATGAAGAGAGAGAAACATTATCCCAAAGGATGAAGAGTACTTTTCTTCCTAACTCCTTAACACTATCCTTATACTAATAGAATTTATTTTCACTTTACTTTTAAAGATTTCTTCATGGATTATCCTTTTTATCCTGCTTAGAAACTCTTCTTTACAACTAAAGCTTGGAGTAAAAATTAATTTTCGTAGATTTAACCAAAAAATTTTTTTTATTAGTAAGTTGTTAGGAACTTAAAACTGTTTCCAAATTATAACAAAATAAGTTAAAAGAAATAGAATCAATAATTTTATTTTAAATAGCAGAAATTTATGAAAACTAAAACCAAAAAAAGAGATAAATCCAAAGCTAGTTCTTTGGAAATAACAATAAAATAAACACTTCTAAAACAATGAAGAAGAAATTTAACATAATTATAAGGAAAACTTACACGCAACTCTACATCAAACATTTTTAAATCTGGAAGAAATTAATAATTTTCTAGCAAAGTTAAAATTAGAAAACTCAATAATAAGAAAAAAGCTTGAATAAACCAGTCACCATAACAGATATTAGAGAGTAATTAGAATCTGCAACTGGACAAAATACCAAAACCAGATGGCTTCTGCTTTATCTAATCTCTTAAGAACAAATTATTCCAATGTTGTTTAAAATATTCTAGTCCTTGGAAAGGATGAAAACTCCTCCAATTTATTTTATGAAGATAGCACAACTTTAAAAGCAAATTCAGAAAATATTACAAAAATAAAATTTTGGATCAGTCTCATATAAGTACACAAACGTATTTATTCTAAATGAAAGTTTAACAAATAAAATCCAGCAACATTTTAAAGTAATGATATATTATTTTAAAAAGCAGAGCTAATTTATTTTAAAAACCTAAAAATAGGAAAGCAAGACTTGTGTGAAGTGTGAATGAATAGCAGGAATACTGTTCACATACATATTCTATTACATGAGGAAATTAGAAGGGAAAAGGCAGATGCATAAAAAGTCTTTTGATGAAATTAATCACTTAATCTTTATAGAAAATCAAAGATAAAAATAGAAGGAAATAACAAATATAATAAAGACTAATTAACAAAAAATAAAACTTAATACTATTCTAAATGATAAAACACTTGAACCATTTCTGTTAAATTTAGAAACTAAACTGTGATGTCACCATTACCATTTTTTTAAAACAATATCTTGGAAATTTTAGCAATAAAAAATAAGATTAGAAAATTAAATAACTGATATAAACATTGGAAAAGAAAAGGTAGAAGTAGACTCTGTTGAAAAAAAGTTATCAGACTTAATAAGAGATGTAGGTAAAGTGGCTGATATAAGATAGGTGTATAAAAATAATAATAACTTTATTCCAAAAATAATGCTATGGATATAAAAAAATTACTTCATTCACAAAAGAGATAAAAACTATGAAATTCTTAAGAATAAATTCAATAATAAAAATAGAGTATAAGAAATTATAAAAATCTCAGTGGAGAATATGCACAAATGAAAAGGTATACCATGATTTTGGAGGAAAAAATTTTAATATCATAAAATTCTCAATCCTCTTTAATATATAAATTTAATACAACTAATTTCAACAGGAGTTCTTTCTGGAAAAAGAAAGGAGAGCAAAAGAAAATCAAATAAATGATTTCAGAGTTTACAAGTGGATAAATATCCCAGAATAACCAAGAAAAATATGAAAAATAAGATTAGTGGAGGGGGAACATGCTTCAACAGATATAAGAACACACCATAACCATAATCTGCTATAATAACACAAATATGTTATTGGCAAAGAATAGGCAAATAAATCAAAATGTAACAGCATAAATAACCCTAAATTTAAATCCAATTATGTATGAGAATCCAATATATGATAAACGTGGCATTTCATTTAAGTGAGAAAAGAGTGGGTTATTTAATAAATGATGCCAACACTAATAGTTATCCAACAGAAATAAAATAAAATTGAACCTTTTTAAAAAATTTTTTTGTTTTTCAATTACAGTTAACATTCAATTTTATATTAGGTTCATGTGTAAAGCATAGTCATTAGACAGTTACATAACTTACGAGGTGATTCCCCCCATAAGTCCTGTCCCCATCTGACATCATAGAGTTATTATAATATTGACTATATCCTCTATGCTCTACTTTTTAATCCCATGACTATTTTGTAATTGTCAATTTGTATTTCTTAATGTCTTCACCTTTTCCACCCAGCCCCTCATCGCCCTCCCATCTGGCAACCATCAGTTTATTCTCTGTATCTATGAGTTTGCTTTCATTTTGTTTGTTCCTTTATTTTGTTCTTTAGATTCCACATATAAATGAAATCATATGGTATCTGTCTTTTTCTGTCTGACCTGTTTTATTTAGCATAATACCCTCTCGGTCCTTCCACATTGTCTCAAATGCTAAGATCTTATTCCTTTTTATGGCCAAGATATATTTTATTGTGTGTGTGTGTGTGTGTGTGTGTGTGTGTGTATATATATATATATATATATATATATATATATATATATATATATATGTATGTATATGTACTGTTTCTTCTTTATCCTTTTGTCTATCGATAGAAACTGAGGTTGCTTCCATATCGTGGCTATTGTAAATAATGCTGCAGTTAACATAGGAATACATATGTCCTTTTGAATTAGTACTTTGGATTTTCCTGGATAAATATCCAGAAGTAATATTGCAGGTCATATAGTAATTCTATTTTTAATTTTTTAAGGAAACTTCATACCGTTTTCCATAGAGGTCATACCAATTTGCAATCCCACTAACAATCATGAGGGTTCCCTTTTCTTCACATCCTCACCAATACTTGTTTGTTGATTAATTGATAATAACCATTCTGACAGGTGTGATGAGGTGATATTGTAATTTTAATTTGCATTTCTCTGATGATTAGTGACAGTAAATATTTTTTCATATGTCTATTGGCCATCTGTATGTCCTCTTTGGAGAAATGTCTATTCAGATCCTCTGCCCATTTTTTAATCGAATTACTTGGGGTTTTTTATTTTTTATTTTTTGGTGTTAAGTTGAATGAATTTTTTATGTTTTGGATATTAACCCCTAATCGCATGAATATCTTCTCCCATTTAGTACGTTGTCATGTCATTTTGTTGATGGTTTCCTTTGCTGTACAAAAACTTTTTAGTTTGATGTAGTCCCACTTGTTTATTTTTTCTTATGTGTCTCTTGCCCGAGGAGACATATCCAAAAAAAAAAATATTACTAAGAGCAATGCCAAAATGTTTACTGCCTATGTTTTATTCCAGGAGTTTTATGGTTCAGGAAATTGGACCTCTGTCTTATATAATAGATAGAAATAAGTTCCAGATGGCTAAAAGACTCAAATGTAGATTTTATTTTTAATTCACAAGAAAATCTAAGAGACAACATGGGAAAATCCTGGAAAAATAGACACAGTTAATAAAAAATAGACAATTTATCATATAAATTAAAAGCTTTTATAGCTAAAAAACATAAAAGTCAATAACAAATAATAAGATTAGAAAAATACTTGCAATAAAAAGAATATAAGGGGGTTAATTATACTACACAAAAATCTCTTTCAAACTGGAAGAAAGGAATCAAAATTAGTCAAGAAGACCACTCATAAGAGGGCAAATTCAGATGATCAACATACGAAAAGACCAAACTCACTTACCATTAAGAAAATGCAGATTAAAGTAATAGAATATTTTACACATAACAGAATGGCAGATATTTCTTAAATATTATAACACCTATTGCTGGCAAAAATGCTGATAGAAGTGTGGATTGTTTCAGCTTTTTGGAAAAGCAATCTGACAAATTCTATTACTTTTAAATACATAAATATGCAAACACACTCCTTTTGAATATTTGGGGACAGGGGATAGTTAAACTCAGATTTAATGGTGAAACAATGAAAATATTCCTTTAGAGATAAAAAAAAAAAAGACAAAGACTTCTGTTAACACTTCTTTAATTTTACATTACAATAGGCCTTACCTAGTTGTAAGACAGGTAAAATAAGGGAAAGTTATAATAACTGTCAGAAAAAAACTGTCATATGTAGATAAAATTCGTATGTCTAAAAACTGAAAGAATCCATAAACTACAAGAATTAGAGAGTTTAGTAAATCTGCTTGACACAAAATTGTCATACATAATCATATTTCTAAATACTAGCCACCATAGTTAGAAAACAATTTTTAAATTTTTATTTATATGGTATCAAACATACCAGTTGTCAAGGAATAACCTACCAGAAAATACAGGCATACCTCAAAGACATTGTGGGTTTGGTTCCAGACCACTGCAATAAGGCAAATATCACAATAAAGCAAGCAACATAAGTTTTTTTGTTTTCTGGTACACATAAAAGTTATGTTTATACTATACTGTAGTCTACTAAGTATACATTATCATTATGTCTAAAAAAATAGTATACACCTTAATTTAAAAATATTGCTGAGACAATGCCATCATCTGAGCCTTCAGTGTGGTTGTAATCTTTCTGCTAGTCGAAGGTCTTACCTCCATTCGATGGCTGCTGACAGATCAGGGTAATGTTTGTGAAATGATGGGGTGGCTATTGCAATTCCTTAAAATAAAACAACATGAGTTTTGCCACATCAACTGACACTTCTTTCATGAGTGATTCCTCTGTAGTATGTGATATGTTTGATAGCATTTTACCCACATTAGAAATTCTTTCAAAATTGGAATCAGTCCTCTCAAACCCTGCTGCTGCTTTATCAACTAAGTTTATGTGATATTTCTAAATCCTTTGTTATTTCAACAACCTTCACAGCATCCTCAAGAGCTGTAGATTCCAGCTCAAGAAACCACTTTGTTTATTTGTAAAAAGCAACTCTTCATTTGTTAAAGTTTGATCATGAGATTGCAGTAATTCAGCCACATCTTTGGGCTCCACTTCAGATTCTTGTTCTCCTGCTAACTTCACCACATCTGCAGTTATTTTTCTGATGAAATCTTGAATCCTTCAAAGTCATTCATGGAGGTCAGTATCAGCTTCTTCCAAACTTCTGTTAATGTTGATATTTTAACCTCTTCCCATGAATCACAAATGTTCTTAATATCATTTAGAATTGTGAATCTTTTCCAGAAGGTTTTTCATTTATTTTGCCCAGATCCATCAGATAGTATAACCACTATCTATGGTAGCTATAGTCTTATGAAATGTATTTTTCAAATAATAAGACTTGAAAGTCAAAAGAGCTCTCGATCCATTGGCTGCAGAATGGAAGTTTGTTAGAAGGCATGAAAACAATATTAATCTTATTCTATATCTCCATCAGAGCTCTTGGGTGATCCAAGTGCATTATCAGTAAGCAATAATATTTTGAAAAAAAATCTTTTTTTCTGAGCAGTAAGTCTCAATAGTAGGCTTTAAATAATCAGTAAGACAGATTGTAAACAGACGTGCTGTCATCCAGGCTTTGTTGCTCCATACATGGAGCACAAGCAGAGTAGATTTACCATAATTCTTAAAGGCTCTAGGATTTTTGGAATGGTAAATAAGAATTGGCTTCAACTTAAAGTCACCAGTTGCCTTAGCCCCTAACAGGATAGTCAGCCTGTCCTCTGCAGCTTTGAAGCCAGAAATTGACGTTTTTCTAACTATAAAAGTCCTAGATGACATAGTCTTCTAATATAAGGTTATTTCATCTATATTGAAAATATGTTCTTGAGAGTAGCCCCAAAACAATTATAATAGCAATATTAATTATCACTGATCATAGATCACCATACCAAAATAATAATAATGCAAAAGTTTGAAATATTGCAGGAATTGCCAAAATGTAACACATAGATTTGAAGTGGTTAAATACTGTTGGAAAAATAGCACCTATAGACTTGCTCAATGCAGGGTTGCCACAAACCTTCAATTTTTAAAAAACACAGTATCTGCAAAGTGCAATAAAGTCAAGCGCAATAAAACGAGATATGCTTATGTACAAGGCCATTATGGTGGAAACTATAAAATTTTGAAGAAAATATAAAAACTACATAAATGGAGAGACATATTATTTTCACAGATTTGAATATTCATGCCAGTTCTTCCCCCATTCAATAGATTTGGTAAGATTTTAGTCAAAATTCAAAAAAAAATCTTTTTCATGGAACTTAGCAAGTTGATTCTCAAATTTATATAAAAATACAAAGGGCTAAGAATAGTTAAAATCCTCCTAAAGAACAAAGTGAGAGGCTAGCTTTATCAGATTTCATAGATTTTTATAAAACTGTAAGCAAGAAGTATAGTAATGGTATAGAGATAGACAGATAGACTAATGGAATAGAATAGAGAGCCCAGAAATAGACCCATGTGTTAGAACTCATTATTAAGTTTTTTCTCAAAAGGAGAATTATTATTTGCCCAGAGGATCAGAGTATGGCTTTGTGTAAAGCCCAAGGATTCTTCTCTGTAATTTTCCTAACAAATTTCGCAAGGAATCCATAGACTATATTTTCTGCCACAAGCACCTTGAGCACCACTAGATCTCCTAGTAATAAGAGCCAAGAAGGAAAATCGCCTGTATCAATGCCTTGGCAAGTTGAAGAGATTTCTCTAGGCCTCAGTCAAAACTAGCAGACTTTCCAGTCACCCAATAAATGAGTCAGCACAATAATTTTTTCCAATTAGAAATTATATTAGGAACAAGAAATCCAACCATAATAATTTAACCTAATCAAGATTTATTTTTGTCACATAGTAAGTATGGAGGTAAATAGCCCAGGGCTGGTACAGTGGCTACCCAACATCAAGATCCTTCTATCTTTCTGCTCCACCATCCTTCACTTAGGATTATTGCCCCATAGTCATGATCACAGTTAGGCTACCAGAGCTCCAGATAGAAAGAGGGAAACAGAAAGTTAGTACCTTTCACAAAAATCTTGATCTTATGTAATATTAGTCATATTCTGACACGTGGTAACTGCTAGCTGCAAGAGAGTGAATATTTTTAACTGGATACATTGGTGCTCAAACAGAATTAGGGCTTCATTAAAAAGAAGAGATCCATACTGGTAGACAATTAGTAGTGTCTGTCACAGCATCCAAAAGTGTTATATATGATTTCTGAAATTTAAAAAGACCTATCTTCCCCGGCCTTTTTCTCTCCTCTTCTCTCCTCTCCTGTCCTCTTCTCATCTCTCCTCTCTATCTCTCTCTCTTCCACACACATCTGGAACTTTACTAAGAGAGCAAGACCCAAAATTTTATGTGACTTATTCTCCACTTTCTGGCTTATGATTTACCAAGGCACCCAGGTAGAATGCTACTCCTATTTCCTATCAGTTAAGAATTATATTATCAATAAATATGTTTATCAGTATATCATTAATATATGAGCTAGTTTCATATTCTATGCAGTAAATTTGATACAAACCCAGAGAACTGGCATAACTATGAGGTATTGTGGTGAGAGTACATCACTGACCCTGACAAATGAAAACAAACTCCTAATATCCCTTATTTACAGGCATAGAGGGGGAAAGTTAAGGCTATTTAGTAAGGATTCAAGATTTAGGATATTTTGAGTAAACCATGTTAGACTGCAAAGACTAGTCTAGGTTCAAAACCTAGTGAGAATGACTATTCAAATTTGGCTTAAATAATTTAAACTTGGTTTTATTTTTAAACCAGCAAATGAGAGTACAAAAGAAAAAAATAAGCAAGTTTTCCAGAAGTTTGATAGTCTCAATAGTCCCTCATGGAATAAGAATTCTGATCTGCCATTTATACTGCCTTGCTCTTTGAGAGGCATACAGGAATACATTAGTATTCAAGGGTCCATTATGTCACTGTGTAATGAAATTCTTATGTTCCACAGTTACGCACTCCTGCATTCTATTTTTGAATTAGGTAATTGGGTCTTCTCAAGAGTTCAGTGCAGCATGCCTGGCCATGACCTACATGAATCATCTAAATCTTCCCATTGAAATTTTCTAGGCCCGCTATTCCCCCAATCCGTTCTCTTCTCTTAAGAGACCAGCTGAAGATATTAATTTAACCTTTTTTTAATTTATACATTTTCAAGATCAAGCTGCACATTTGCTACTTGGCTTTCTGCACACTTCTGTGGTGTGCAGAAATTCTTTTAACAAATCCATGGAAGCCTCTGGTTTTCAGTATGGGCTTTGAACTGAGAATTTGAAAATTTAAGCATGTCTTTCTTTTTACTTAAGCTATCAATTATCATTAGGAGAAACCATCTCATCCCATAGTCCTTAAAATCCCTGTGACCTTTATATCATTCAGTAGCATTGATCTCTTAGTTCCCTAACTCTTTGTTTTCAATGGCAGTTCAATCTAGGTGCACACAGGTGATGATTGATTAACTGCTTCACCAGATCATGACAAGAACTCTTAACAACACCAGCTGGACTTTCATTGCCTTCAATCTCAACCAAGACAGATAACACTTCTATAGTTCCACACACATCCCATATTTCTCTAAGACTCTATGGCTTGCAACCACTATATTCCAATTTCTGGATCATTCACAGTTCTGAGTTGCAAAGACTAGAAACCAACTTTGTCTGATTGAAGCAGAAAATAAATTTATTGAAAAATATTAGGTAGCTCATAGAATCTCTAGGAATACTGAAAAGTCAAGTTTGCAATAAGGCAGCCAGAAAAAGTACTCATGAGAAGGAGCATGATGACTTACATAGGCAATAGGCTAATTGGATCCTGTGCCCCACTAGCCCCTCTACCACTGCTATCCCAGAAACTCAATCATTCTGCTACCTCTGACCCTGAGAGACACTGGAGAGTTTCTGATGGTTTCCTCAACTTCACAACTTCATCTTATAAGTGAATACTATGATTCATACCTGACTCTAGCAATAGAGACTAGAAAGCAAGTATCTGGCATTTCTGTTTCTGTAGCAGAAGATGCTTTCTGTCTTTTACTGACACAAACTGGGAAAATCTAAACATGGGAAAGGGTTTCAGATACTAAGCAGCCAAAGAGAAGGACAAATGTTCACTTTACCTTTTAATTAACCAGAAGAGAAAGGAATATTCAAACCTCTTTCCCTCATCCAATAGGGAGACAAGATCATATCCAGCAAGAAAACAAATACGGTACACATCCTGGAAGTCACTGAAATACCTTTATAACTGTGCCTGTTTTCTAGGTCTCGCATTGAATTACAACATTTTGAAGTACCCCCATTAGTGTCAGTAGCCAATTCACCTCCTCACTTTGCCAAGGATTTGTCATAACACAAGTGCTTACTTGGCTGCCTTCCTCTTTATGGCTGCCTTCCAATGCTGACCTATTAACTATTAGCATTTCACACTGATTTTTACCACAACTTTGTATTTCTTCATACTCAATAGCTTTTCACTTAGTCAACATTTATTGAAGATTCACATGCTAGGTGACATGCTAGGCTTTGAGGACACAAAGATTCACATTCTACAAGAAAGAAATATAAGGACAATTGATTAGAAAAATGGAAGTACTCAGATTCTTGATAGAAATATCCAACATTGAATGTATCTGTGTCTGAAATCAAACAAACAAACAAACAAAAAACCCAACCACTCCAGCGAACTCCCACTGCACTTAGAGCAAGCTGGAACTCCTATGCATACTAAGTCTATAAGGCCCTACAAGACTGGGCCCAGCCTTTCACATTGACCTCCTTTTCTACTACTGCCCTATGCTCCCTGTGATCCAACCCCCTCAGCTTTCTTTTTGTTCCTTGAACAAGCCATGTTATTCTCATCTAAGTGTCTGTATTTGATGTTCCTTTTTCTCCATAGTCTTCTCCATGGCTTGCTCTCAGAGAGGGCATCAATGACCACTTTGTGTAAGAGAGCCACTCTTTCCCCAGTTACTCAATCTGATCACTCATATTTCCATTATGTTGTGTATTTACAACTCTACTCAACACTCAAATTGTGTGCTACCAGAGAGCAGGGACCTTGCCAGTCATTGCTATTTCCAGCACACTGCACAGTTATCAAGAAAGGTTTAATATGTGAATTAAAGTATAAATGAAAGAATGACAAAGTCCAAAATCAGTGTAAAATGCTAATAGTTAATAGGGGACCAGGATACTTAATAATGCAAACCTCCAAGGCATTCTAGGACATCCTGGATTTTTATATTTTCTGCAAATCCTTCTCCCCCTTTATAAGTTTTGCCACAAGGTACAAAGGAAAAATGGAAGTATCTTTGGTTCAACCCAGAAGGATCTCATGTAATTTATGACATCAAAAACTGGGGAGACCTGGGTTTGGTCATCATTTAAAAAAATATTTTTTCCAATAGAAGGAAATCTAAGTAAATCTCACCACGGGGGCAGGTAAACTGGGGAAGTGTGATTCTGGCCTTTCCTGTATAGTAAGAGATGGTAACATCTGCCCTCTCTTCTGGTCATGTGAAAACAACAATGTGTTTGGTCTCATTAAATTTCAGGACTAGCACAAATAGCAGCACAGGCTTCAAATTGGCTGCTTCTCTTAGTGTAGCAATAGCCTTGGCAACTTTCCTTTATCTCAGTACTCTAAAGTTATTTATACATTGGCATAGGAAAACATATTATTTGCAAAAATGCCTCCGGATCCTATGTCATTTATACAGGGACATAAGATGTTTTCAAAGAACCATATTTCTGTAGTATTTTTTGTGTGTGTGACGAAGACTGTACAGCAGTGATCTGCCAGGTTGTGTGGGTGTAAAAACAGCCTCCATTAACTAATCTTCAGTTCTACTTTGGCTGTTTAAATATTATTCAGGTTTTTCAGTCTGTCCATATTTAGATTTTGGATTTTCCTCATGATCAATTTGCAAGCTTTAAGAATACAATGAAGTGCCTAGGAGTTCCTTTCTCAATCCTCTCCTCTTTACTAGGTTCTATTGGAATAGTACCAATATCAAAGTGCTTTGGAACTCTCACATTAGATAATCTGGAAATATGCAGTTGTAGGGATAATGCAAATCTCTTGTTTCACTTCTATAGGCTCCTGTATTAGTTCGAGTCCTTTTAGAAACAGATGCCAGGACAGGATTAGACATGCGAGAAATTTATTGAGGAAAATGCCGGTGAGGGAAAAAGAGGAGGGAGCTGAAGGAGGTGAGGAAAGCTTGGAAGGATGAGAGGGAACTTAAAACGGATCTTGGGAAGGGAATCTTAGACTACAGCACTGCTCTAAGAACATCTGAGCCAAAGTCACCCCTTGGAGGAGTCTCCCATTTTGCATAAACAGGCCTATATTAGCAGCCCTGTCACATTCAGTCATTGGCCAGGAGCAGCCTGTGGGGCGTGTGGATTCATGCAAGTGCTGTAGGGAATTCCCATCTGTCACTATGTTCCTCGGAGCAGAAGATCTGAGTGGTACATTTTCATGACCACCACAACTCCTACCCAGTTTTTTTTTTAAGTGTAAATTAACTTTTAAATTATTTCCTTTAAAGCTCTTGGGTCTTAAAGTCCACACAGGGAGAGACTAGGAGATCAAGAACCAATACAGAGGCTCCCTCTGCCTTCTTCACCCAGAGAGGACTTTTACTGTTGCATACCTTGGATATTCTACATAAGATTTCTTTTAGGAGGGAAATGATTCTACTACTTTCTAAGTAGTTTTGAAACAGTTAAAGGGATGCCAGTGGTGGGAAGGGTCTTCTTAGAAACCAAACCCTTGATTTGTGGGTCACTGGAAGAAAAAAAGCTATTTTCTATATAATACAGTACAGTACACATTTATGGCTTTCTGTGTACTGTTCCATGTGCCTGAAATGCCTTTTTCTCTCTTCTCTACCTGAAAAATTTCTCATCCTTCATGACCCATATCAACTACCATCTCCTCTCTGAAGTTTTTCCTAACTTCCTGATAGCAGTTCCTGACACTGTGCTCCCATGATGCTTTGTGTCTTCATTACAGCATTTGTCACATTTATTAATAATTTCTTTATATATTTGTGTTCTCCAGATTGTAAGATTTTAATATTTTATTATTTACCTCTTTCTCTAAAGAAGAAAACATTGACATTATTCCATAAGTGTACTGATAAGATCTCTTGTTTTTAACCATGACTAATACCTACAACTGGTTAAGAGAAAGCCCCCTATTTTCTGAGTAATTTTGAATTCCCACTATCTGCTTTTAGAAGAAATAAAACCCTGATCTAAGCAAAAACAAACACTTAGCATTGAAAAGGTGGCTCTTAACTAATTATCAATATGAGACCATTTGTATTACAACTTTGTAAGAACCATAAAAAGTGAACAAAAAAATTACCCGTAATTCATTTATTCCACAAATACTTATTGAGAACTTACTTTGTACCAGGCAACGTTGCAGGTACTACCATACCTAAAGACTATGATGGAAAATAAACCAGAGCAAAGTTGTAGGGAGTGGTAGGGAGGCTACTTTAGGTTGGACGATCAGAAAAGGAGCTTCCCATAATTTGTTAGGACCTGAAGGAAGCTCTAAGGGAATAGCGTCCCTTGCTTGCAGAGAAAATACCTAGTGCAAAGGGACTGTGATGAAAACACACCAAGGTAATGAGATTTGGGGGAACAAAGCAAGGAGAGATAGGAGAAGTGTTCAGAGAGCAGGCCAGAGTCAGTGATGTAGGATTTTGTGGAACAGCATAAGGATTTTGGATTTTTTTTTCTATGTGGAACAAGAAGTCATCAGAGGATTGTAAGCAGGCAAATGATATAATCTGGTTTATATTTTTTAAATATATGTATAAAATGAATGGTATTGGGTTAAGAGTAGAAATAAGACTCGCCGTTGAAGAAGTCCAGACAAGAGCTAATAGAGATTTGGATTAGGGTGCACCCGTGGAGTGGAGTGTAAGAACATACAAATAAATACCATTATATACAGACCTGAGCACATGTTATGTGTAAGTGCACACACACAAAACAAAAACATTCACATCATAGTGAAAGCAAAAAAATTAATTCTGAGACTTTGAACCTCTACAATATCCTAGTTATGCTCTGACAAGAAACAATTAAACATAGCTTGTAAACCCACTTCTACTCTCTGTTCTGTTCCCTAATTAGTATAGGAAATAATTAAACTGAGCAGAGAGAGTACAAATTTCTGTTGGAGGGCCTGCAAGAACACAGGTAGTAGCTACATTAAGTCTGTTTTTTTTTTCCATTGTCCAATTGTTCATGAATCAAAGGTTATATATAGTTGTGTCCCCCAAGCAAATGCACGAGTTAGAACATTCTGACTGAATTAATGAAGGGGAAGGGGTTTGAGTGTTTAATTAGTTGACCATCTGTTATATTAAATCATCTCTTACCTTACAAGGCACAGGTCTTTAATTGAACTCCCTGTCTCCAGTGTAAACCTCCCAAATCCATTCACCATATTGTTGACAGAGTGATAGAGCTAACAGACAGTTCTAATTGTGTTTGTCCCCAGGCATGAAATCGTCAAGAACTCTCCAAAAGCTGAAGGACATAGTTTCAGCTCTTTCATGCATACAGGGCTCTCTAAATCTCTTGTCATCTCATCTGTGGCTCCTTCCCTCTTTGAACCTTTGCTTCCCCAAAACTGAGGAAGGGAGACCTGCTGTTCATACCTTGTGCCCTTTCTCATGTCATTTCCTTTATCTAGACAACCAACACTTTTTTTTTCTACAGCAGAAAAGAAAAGCTTTATTAGAAGGGAAAGTACACTTCCAGATGTGGAAGAGGGCCTGAACAGATGAAGCATGGCTCAAAAGGCCCAACCCTTCTTTACATGTGTATCCACTGAGCCTCCAAGCAAAGCCCCCAGCATCCTTCCAGGTTGTATTAAATGCCCTTTTGTGTCCTTAAAGCAATGGTTCTTAAAGTGTAGCCCATGAAATCCTGGGGGCAGGGTCTCTAAACTATTATGGGGGGTTCCCAAGGTCAAAACTATTTTCATAATAATACTGGATGTTATTTGCCTTTTCTGCTGTGTTGACATTGGTGATAATAGTGCAAAAGCAATGGTAAGTAAAACTGCTAGCATCTTAACAGAAATCAAGGCAGTGGCACCAAATTATACTTGTAGACACAGTATTCTTCATCACCTCACACTCAAAGGAAGAAAGAAATGAAGGAAGGAAGGAAGGAAGGAAGGAAGGAAGGAAGGAAGGAAGGAAGGAAAGAAGGGAGGGAGGGAGGGAGAGAGGGAGGGAGGGAGGAGGGAGGGAGGGAAAAAAGACCAGTTGCATTTTAAAATCTCAACCCTTGAATATACAACTATTTAATATTCTACATGATGAAATGAAAAGCATAAATAAAGTGCTTTGGCTGTATACCAAACTACAATGATTATCTTAAGAAAAATCACCTGCGTTTGAGTTGCAAGTTAAGCTAGCCATTTTTTTTTTCCATAGAACATAATTTTTATTTGAAAGAACAACTGTCACACTAGGATTATTCAGACTTGGGTATTTTGCAGATGTTTTCTGAAAAAAGAACCAAGTGAACCTGTCACTTCAAGGAAAACTAAAAGTATTTGTTGCCAATGACAAAATTTGAGCTCTCCAGCAAAAATTAGGATTTTTGGTCAATGTGTATCTGCCACTGTGAGCTTTACAGAGTCCCAGTACTTAAAAACTTTTCTGATGAGATTGGTGGAGATATTAATTAGTATAATTTTTAATATATTGTTTAATAAAATGTGTAAACATTTGGAAGATCCTCTTAACTCAGTGAATATTGTCCAAATGACCAATGCATGATGTTACACAGTCATGTGTAGGTTAAATACATTCACAAGATAAGGTAACCAATATATTTTAATGTAACAAAGTATAGAATGTTTATTGCTATCACTCCAAATGGATCTAAAGAAGTAGTGTAATCCCAATCAAAATCCCAACAGGCTTTATTTTTGTAAAATATGACAAGCTAATTTTAAAATTCATATAGAAATGCAAAAAAACTAGAGTAGTCAAAGCAATTTTTAAAAGAAGTTAAAGAACCATTTTAAGATGTACTATTAAGCTACAATAATCAAGATAATGTGACATTGATGTAAAGATAGACATATATATCAATGGAATTTAACAGAGCTCTAGAAATAATTCTACACATAAGTAGCCAATATTTTTAATAATAATTTTTTATTCTTCAATTATAGTTCGCATACAATATTTGTTAGTTTCAGGTGTACAAATTAGACATTTATATAACTTACAAAGTGATCACCCCAATAGGTTATCTGACATTATACATAGTTATTAGAATATTACTGACTATATTCCCTGTACTATACTTTTCATCCCAATGGCTATTTTGTAACTACCAGTTTCTTAATTCCTTCCCCACCTTCTCAACACCCCTTCCACCTGGCAACTCTAGAATGTTCTCTGTATCTATGAGTTTGTTTCTGTTTTATTTGTTTCTTTTGTTCTTTAGGTTCCATATGTAAGTGAAACCATATGGCACTAGTCTTTTTCAGTCTGACTTACCTCCATTCAGCGCAATTCCCTCTAGTTCCATCCATATTGTTGCAGATGCCAAGATTTCTCTCTCTCTCTCTTTTTTTTTAGTTGTTTTATGGCTGAGTAATATTCTCTTGTATATTTGTACCATCTCTTCTTTATTCATTCAACTATTGATGGACACTCAGTTTGCCTCCATTTCTTGTAAATAGATGCTGCAATGAACATATGGATACATATGTCCCTTCAAAGTGGTTTGGGGTTTCTTCAGATAAATATCTAGAAGTGGGATTACTGGGTCCTTCTTTGTCTCTTTTTATAGCCTTTGTTTTAAAGTCTATTTTGTCTAGTACAAGTATTGCTACCTCAGATTTTTTTTTTAATTTTCATCTTCATGAAATATATTTTCTATTCCTTTACTTTCAGTCTGTGTGTGTCTTTCAATATGTAGACAGCATATGTATAAGTCCTGTTTTCTAATCCATTCAGCCACCCTGTCTTTTGATTGGAGTATTTAATCTTCACATTTAAAGTAATTGTTGATATATATGTAGTTACTGCCATTTTACTATTTATATTTTTGTTTTTTCTTATTC
Source organism: Macroglossus sobrinus (assembly GCA_004027375.1). Lineage (NCBI taxonomy): Eukaryota > Metazoa > Chordata > Mammalia > Chiroptera > Pteropodidae > Macroglossus > Macroglossus sobrinus. The sequence goes on along the minus strand of PVKZ01000711.1, from coordinate 225,705 downwards.
CTTCTTCTCCTTAAAGAAGTCCTTCTAACATTTCTTGTTAATACTGGTTTGGTAGTGACGAACTCTTTTAGCTTTTTCTTCTCTGGAAAGTTCTTTATCTGTCCTTCGATTCTAAACAATAGCTTTGCTGAGTAGAGTAATCTTGGTTGTAGGTCCCGAGTTTTCATCACTTTGAATATTTCATGCCAATCTCTTCTGGTCTGTAAAGCTTCTGATGAGAAATTGTCTGACATTCTTATAGGAGCTTCTTTGTAGGTAACTAATTGCTCTTCTCTTGCTGCTTTTAAGATTCTCTCTTTGTCTTTAAACTTTGGCATTTTAATTATGATGTGTCTTGGTCTGGGCCTTTTGGGTTCATTTTGTTTGAGACTCTGCACTTCCTGGGCTTATATGTCTATTTCCTTTGCTAGGTTAGAAAAATTTTCAGTCATTATTTCTTCAAATATTTCAATTCTTTGCTCTCTCTTCTCTTTCTGGTACTCCTATGATGCAAATGTTGGTATGCTTAATCGTGTCCCAGAGGCCCCTTATACTATCCTTAATTTTTTTTTTTTTTTTGCTGTTCTAATTGGGTATTTCCTGCTACTTTATCTTCTAAATCACTGTTTCAATCTGCTGCTTCATCTAATCTACTGTTGATTCCTCCTAAAGTATTCTTCATTTCAATTATTTTATTCATTTCTGACTGTTGCTTTTCTATGTTTTTTATCTGCATTTTTATGTTTTCTATCTTTTTGTTAAAGTTCTCAATGAGTTAATCTGCTCTTCCCCTAAGTTCATTGAGCATTCTTATAACCATTGTTTTGAACTCAGCATCTGATAGATTGCTCATCTCCATTTTGTTTAGTTCTTTTTCTGGAGCTTCATTCTGTCCTTTTATTTGGGACATGTTTTTTTATCTCCCCATTATGGCTGCCTCCCTGTGTTTGTTTCTATGTATTAGGTAGAGTTCCAAAGTCTCCCAGTCTTAGTAGAGTGGCTCTATGGAGTAGGTGTCCTGTGGCACAATCTCCCTGGTCACCTGAGTCAGGTGTTCCAGGTGTGTCCCTTGTGTGGATTGTGTGTGGATTGTGTGTGGCCTTTTGTTGTGGTTGAGCTTTGGATGTCAATGGAAAGAAATGACTCTCAAGCTGATTGGTCATGAGGACTGGCCAATGAGTGGCTGACCCTATGGAGCAGAATTTACTTTAGCAGGGCTCTGGTGCCTGTCCAGTCTCCCCTTTGGGTTTGTCATTATCGATGCAGCCCATGGTGGTAGTCTAGCTCAGGTAGAAGCTGGCCATCATGTGTGCCAGCCCCAGGGCCTCCTGAGAGGGCCCTAACTCAGGCCAAGTTCAGCCACAGTGTGTGCTGCTCAGCAAGAGATACGGGGCATGGTAAGGCCAGATGCTACTTGTTTGGGTTAAGTGAAGCTTAAAGAGATTTTAGAAAAGTCTGAAGCTGAGCCAATACCACTTATTTTTTTAAAAAACCACTTGAGGTAGCTTGGGTGGGCCTGCAAGTTGGAAGGGGTGGGTCTCAGGGAATCACCTAGTAGGGTGACTTGTGTTGACCAGGTTGATGGAGACTCAGATATGGGAAACATGTGTCTGCACACCAGGAGTGGAGAGGGCTCAACAAATGAACAATGGATCCTGCCAGCACTCCTGCCTGGGAGACAGCTGCCCCCTCCAGCCCTTTCCCTGAAAACAGACAATTCAGTTCCTTCCTATATGATACTGGTGCTTTTCAAGCAACTGCCCCAGTTCTGGAGCCCAGATTGAGTAAGTCTGTCACCACGTAAGTCTGCACGTGGGCCCTGTAAGAGGAATATTTGCAACTCTCAACAGCCCTCTGTCTCTCTCAGCCACAATCTCCACTGGTTTTCACAGCCAGAGATTGTAGGAACTTCTCTTACTGTTACAGGAACCCTGGGCTGAGGAACTTGGTGTGGGACCAGGACCCCTTGCTCCACTGGGGGTCCTCCGCAATCAAGATATCCCTCCCAATTCTCAACTGCTACTGTGTTTGTAAGACCAGCCTGTTTTACAACTCTGCTCCTCCTACCAGTCTTGAGGTGGTAGTCCTCAGCTGTAGGACTTCTGTTCAGCCAGACTTCAGGTGAGTTCCAATGTTGGCTGTTTTGCAGTATAGTTGTAACTTTTATGTCATCATGAGAGAAGGCAAGTACAGTGTCTATCTTTGCCAGAAGTCTGCATCCAATGCTTTTTCAGAAGTACCATCCTGAATTCTCTGTCATTGAAGTCGTGTATTTCTAAGCCTGTAAGCATATTTTCTGGAGATTTTTCTTTCTTTCTGAGATGTCTTGTCATCTCGGTTGTTCATGGTGTTTAATGGATTATTTCTCCACCTGGGCATTAATGGAAGTGTATTCTGTTGTTTTTCCAGAAAGATTTATTTTATAAAGATCTCTTGTTAGCCTGCTGCAAAGAAGGAGCTTTTTTTTGGTTTCCAGTAGGTGGCGTCTAAGCCACTTGGATCTTGCTTTATTAAAGCCTAAATGTCTTTTTTTTATTTTCTTGTAGATATTTAATCACACTTGCTACTTTCGGTTTCAGTCCCTGTCAGTATTAGCAATTGTTTCAGTAGCATTTGTTCAGATTCCCCTGGGATTCCACAGTGATTGGTCTCGGAGGGTATGGGGGTAAGGACCCTCTGGGTTAGGAGTTGGGGGCTGCAGCTGAGCCTCAGTTTTTCACCCAGGGCCAGTAAAAATCAACTGTTGTTTATCTGAGGTCCTGTCCAGCTTCTCTGCTTTCTGCCCTGATGACTGGGCCCTGCTACCAGCTGCTAGAAGTGCCGGCACTTCCAGGAAGGGCTGATCAGGGAAGTTATTGCATCTTCACCCCTTCCCCTCCTTCTGCAGGGAGCTCCAGCAGCTGTGAGAGGCAGCTTCTTTATTTCTCCCAGTCCACCGCCAGACACCTGAAGTTCTGACCTGTGGTAGTTCTTATGAGCAGATCCCATGCTCAGATTTGCTGGTGTGCAGTTTGGGTGTTTTTTGTTGAATTTTAGATGTTCAGCTTATTGTTCCTTCAAGGGGAGCGATCTGAGGATGTCTCTCACTCCACCATGTTTCCCAGAATTCTCTGTATCCAATATTTTTAAACAAAGATGCCAAAGCAATTTATGTGGTAAAGATAATCTTTGAGCAAATGATTCTGGAACTATTGGATAGTCATTAAAAAAACTCAATTTTATCTCATAATACATACAAACATTAACTCAAACTATGTTCTTATCTTAAATGTAAGAGTCAAAACTATAAAACTTCTAAAGGAATACATAGGAGAATTTAAAGACGCTGGGTTTGTAAAGAATTCTTAAACAAGACATAATAGAAAAAGAGCAAACTGTTAAAAATTAATAAATTTATCAAAATTTAAAACTTTTGCTCTTAGAATACAAAAAAAATAAAAAGGCAACCCATAGATTGGGAGAAAATATATACAAAACACATATTTTACAAAAAACTGATATCTAGAATATATAAATAGCTCTTATAATAATAATAAGGCAAGTTATGGTAAAAGTGAGCAAATGATTTACACAGATACAGCACCAAGAAAGATCTATGAAAAGATGCTTGACATAATTGGTCATTATGAAAATGAAAATTAAAACCACAATAAGGTATCACTACACATCTAGTAGAATGGCTAACATTAAAAGACTGACAATAACAGGCATTGGAAGATGGAACTGTCACAAATTACTGAAGGAATGTTAAATGATACAGCCACTGTGGAAAACAGTTTGCCAGTTTTATAAAAAATTTAACATATACTGTATGACCCAGTCATCCCACGCCTAGGTGTTTCCCCAGAGAAATGAAAATACATGTGTACACAAAGACTTGAACATGAATATTCATAGCAGGCTTATTTACAATAGCCAAAATCTTGAGGGGCAGGAAACAAATGTCCATCAGCAAGGGAAAGGCTAAACAAATTGTGTCATATCCAAGCAATGAAATACTACTCAATAATTAAGAGGAACAAACTACTGATCACACTACAACATGAATATATTTCAAAATACTTATGCTGAGTGAAAAAAACTAGTCATATAAGACTAATACTTTATCATTTCATTTAGATACAGTTCTAGACCTGCACTGTCAAATGCTGCAGCCACAAACGACATATGTCTATTGAGCATTTAAAATGTGACTACTTAAAATTGAGACATGTTATAAGTGAAATATGTACCAGATATTCAATACTTAATATAAAAAATAAAAGGAGTATAAAGTATGTTTTCGTCTGTTTAGGCTGCTATAACAAAAATAGACTGGGTGGCTTGTAAACAAAAGAAATTTATTTCTCACAGTTCTGGAAGCTAGAAAGTCCAGGATCAAGTTGCCAGTAGATTCCATGCCTGTTGAAGGCTTGCTTCCTGGTTCTTAGAAGTCCAACTTCTTGTTGTGTCTTCACATGGTGGAAGGGGCAAAAAAGCTCTCTGGGATCTCTTTTATGAGGGCATTAATTCCATCATGAGGGCTCCACCCTTATGACCCAATCACTTCCCAAAGTCCCCACCTCCAAATCCATCACACTGGGAATTAATTTTAGAGGGGACACAAACATTCAGAATATGGTAATATCTTATTTAGATATTTTATATTAATTTTATATTGATTGGTTATAAAATAATCAATATTTTATATTGATTACATGCCAAAATGATAATATTTTGATATATTGTGTTAAATGAAATATGCTACTAGAAAATTTACAATTACATGTGTGGCTCACGTTTGTAGTTCATGTTAGATTTCTTTTGAGTAGCACTCTGATAGAAAAATGCAAAGTAAACTTTAGTGACAGAAAACACATCAGTGATTGCCTGGGAACAGTTTGGGGGACATGGGAAGGAAGAATGGACTACAATGAGACACAAGGACACTTTTGAAGGTAATAAAGATGTTTATTATCTTGACTTTTGTAATGTATACATGAATGTTTCCATATGTTGAAACTCATTAAATGGTACATTTCAAATATGTGTAACTTACTGTATGTCAGTTATATTTCAAGATATCTGTTAAAAAATTGCCTATTAACACCTATGGACATGCTACCCTGAATGGGCCCAATCCTGTCTAATCTCTGAAACTAAGCAGAATCAGGCCTGGTTAGTACTTGGATGGGAGACCATCTAGGAAGACCAGGTGCTGTTAGCGCAATACAAAAATTTTTCAATAAGGGATTGTAAACTGACCAGGTCCTTACAATGAGTTGCCTTGCCTTAAAAAAATTGTCTGTTGATGTTTTCAGATTGAACATTGCAATCAGCTTTTAAGAAACCACCACTTAAAAAGCAAAAAAAATTATCACTTGTCAAATTTTTGTGTAATAATAAAGAAAAATATCAATTTACTTGCAAAGACCATTAAAATACTGTTTCCATTTCAAACTACATATCTATGGGAGGCTATTTTTTTCATATATTTTACAAAACAATTTATCTCAACAGAATGAGTGCAAGGCATATATGAGAAAATAGCTGTCTTCTTTTAAGCCAGATATTAAAAAGATGTGAAAATTTTTAAAATATTGACACTCTTCTGATTAAATATTTTATGTTTTGGAACACATAGTTATTTTTCATTAAAATTTTTTTGTTAACACAGAATAGATTTACTATTTGTTATTTTTTATTAATAAATTTTTTTAAAAACTTTTGCCTCTATTTTAAATATGGAGCCAATGAGATTGTGTTTATACGTTATGTGCTTTTTAACACATCATTGGATTCTTATGGAATGTGTGGATTCATCACATCATTTATAGGACTAAAAATTTCTATGAAAAGCTTTTATGAAAGAAAGGAGAAAAAATACGTTTTTAAAATCAGCTTTTACATAGTTTATTAATATGTGTATTTTTAAAATTAGTTTATATATAGCCTAGTCGATTAGACTTTAAGAAAAGTCTTCTGAGATAAAAATAAAGAAGCATTTATTTTTTAATCTGCAAGAAGTAATCAGCAACCAGCCCAATGCATTTTATGAGGATTAACACTGACCCAATCTTATTGTTTTAGGAAGCTGTATCAGTCAGGATTCAGAAAGAAAACAGAAATCACACCAGTTATTTTAACAGAGAACATGTAACATAAAGGATTGCTAGACAAATCCTGGAGAACCAAAAAAGCAGAAAAGGAAGAGTCGGTATCATAGAGATGGCACACACAGTATGTAGCTACCACCCCTAGGACTGAGGAACTAAGGAAAAGTCAGATTATTATTTAAACTCAGAAATTCGCGGAATGGATCCTACAAACTGGGATTCAGAACTCTGAGGAGGGGCAGCTGTTCAGATAAGGCAGGTGCCTCGGAAACTTGGGGGAGGTTCCAAGAGAACTGGGAACCAGACTTGTAAGGAAGGGAGAGTGTGTCCCGGTTCACTGAGGATTTGTCCCTGAAAGTGTATGATAAGGCTGGTTTCCCAAGGTTTAGAAAATCTATAAACTGAGATCAACTGCTGCTTTTGGAAAGAGCTGCTGCTGCTGGAGTGAAGTAGGGTTGCTAAGGTGACACTGACAAAAACGGGAAGCTAACAGGAAAGGGAACATCTCTTCCTCCTTTAGCCTCACAGTCTCCCTCTAGTGCCCGATGGGCAGAGCCTGAAGGAGCCAGTCAGTTAAGGAGAAAAGTGGTTTGCAGAGTCGCAGTTATCACAAAACAAAATAAACATAGACGCGTGGGTTTGAAGCTAAGAGATACCAGCTTAGTAACACAATGGCAGAACTTAAAAAACAACTGTTCTTTTTTTTTTTTTTCAAAATAACACCTTGAAGGAAAGTAATTCATACATATAAAGTGTGTGTGTATATATGTACATATGTATATACATGTATATATCTATATATGTATATATGTACATATATACACACACGTGTGTATATATATGTGTGTGTGTATACACACACACATTATATGTATGTATAAATTATTGTAACACATATATTTCATGGCTATGTCCCTCACACCTCTCATGTGTATCTCCATAAATATGACGACTGTTTTATGTTTGTTTATTCTACAAATCCTTTGGAATGCCCCGCAATGGGATATCATTTATTTAATGTGAGGAAGTCGTACCCAGCAAAATACTTCCTGAAAATCAAACAAAGCCCCTTTAAAGGCTTCTCCTGAGGGGAGGCATGGTGCAGGGATCTCCAGCCCCAGACCGTCAAGTCCCATCTTACGCCTTTATTTAAGGCTATGGACCCCTGCTTTATCTTATCCTCACATCAAAATTCTAAATAGAGAGAGGGAGGGAGGCAGGAAGGGAAGGAGGGAGTGGGCAGAGAGAGAATGACAATAAGAGAAATCAGCATTCATATTCAGAAATTTAAAGCTCTTAAGCAATATAAACTCTTCAATTAATGTTCTGTAAACATACTCCTTTCTCAGTAAAATTACTTTAAAATAACAGTGCTCTAGTCAATGGCTGTCACCAGAAAATGTCAGAGGGTTTGAAATACTTGGCTTTTCCTCCCTTTGCAATCAGCCAACTTCATTATGCTTTCTGCTTAATAATTATAGATCTTATTAACAGAGATGGGTTTAATAACATAAAAATAATAGGCATTACAAATTGCATATTCTCCCAAGGGACTAGAGATTTGTGTCATTTCATATACCAATATAAAAACACGACTTTTGTTTAACCCACACACTGGAGTTCTCTAAATACTATAGTAAAATGATACAATTTAATAGTAATGTAAGCTGCACAAGTGCCATTTTATCCCTGCTTAGAGGAACTGAAAATGGAATATGATATCTGTGCCATTTGATTTCTCCCTGCACACATGAATCAATTCATATGTAACCAATATAGAAATATGCTACTGCCTTGGAATTTTTTTAAATGTCTTCTTGTTTTTTATTATAATGGCAATAGTGCATATTGTAGAAAATTTAGAAAATAAAAGTATGAAGAAGAAAATAAAAATTACAATCTCACAATCTAAAAATTACCACTTGTTTGCTTTTTAGGTTGTTTTATTTATTCCAATATTTTTATAAATACATATTTTGCGTGGTTGAGATAATTTTATACCACCTGTGTACTGCTTTTTTCATTTAACATAAACTTGTGAGCATTTTCTTTTTTAATTAAAATCTCAGTAAATGTACTTTCAATGGTTTATCCTCCACAATATGGGTGCACAATAAGTTACTTCATCATTCCTCTATTGATGAATATTTAGATAGCTTACTTTTTCATCATTATCAGAAATACTTGACAAATATGCATGCACATTTATTCTATGAACTGCGACCCAGACCTCTGAGGAAAGAGATTCCTTTTTAATTGTGGCAATGTCTGAGAGTTTTTAAGGAAATATCCCTGGTAGAATTATAATGTGGATGAAAAAAGGGGTGCTGTAATAAATCTAACAGAAAGTAACCTCACAGAGTGATCTAATCATAAATTCTTAACTGGACAGGTCAAGGTGGGTAGTCACACCCCAGGCCTATAACTTCCCTAGTAAAAAGTTATTTTTGCCTTAAGCAAGCCCTGAGCATTATTTCTGTGCATCTCAGTTAAGACATCTTTGAAATATAAATGCCCTCAAGAAGTATATAATCTTAGCTATCTTCTAATCCAATCCCTGTCTTGCTTTCTCCCACTTTCATGTAATCTATTTTACGTTCCCTCCTTAATTCCAAATGCATATAAGAAACTGCACACTGTCATTCTAGTAGCATTTTTCTTGGCCTGTGGAGATCTTGCTTTTAGGCGTATCCTGTTTGGCTCAAATAAACTCTAAAAAACTCTTATAAAAATTTTCTACAGATTTAGATGTTTCTTATGTCAACATTTACTTGGTAAAGCCAGCAGGATTCCAAAGAAGCCCACTCTGGACCACCTTGCTGACCTGGACCTGGTGCTAGGTACCAGCAGAGGCACCCATCAAGCTCCATTAGCTCCCTGCTTTGCATCAGGTGAACTGAATGAGTCTTTTCTTAGAATTCCACACCTACCTGCTTTAGGTAGTGGGTCTCAACTTTATTTGAGCTGTTCTTATTTGGCTGTTTTTAATTTCGGGCTGTTTAAATTGGCTTTAAAAAAAACCTAAAATTAAATGGGAAATCGTGCCTCCAAGGCTGACAAGCCCCATGACAGTCAGTCTCCCATAATGCTCCTGCAGGGTTTCTGTACAATTTGTATAGAGCCTCAACTTTTGAACAAGGCTTCTCTTGCTCAGGCCCACTTATGTCTGAAAGTGTACTATCACTTCTAATAAAACTTTTCTTTTCTGCTGTATTTCGGTCTTGTTCAATTCTTTGTTTGAGACATCAAGAACCTGGACAACGTGCTATTTTCCAATCATAAGTATCCATGGAAATGGGGAGATTTAACTAAAAATGGATTCAGCTTAAGATGGTAGAAATGGGGCTCTAAATTAATTTTTTGGCATGCTCAATTGGAAAAAGGTGGCTCTAAAAACTGAACTGAACAAATGGGACATTTGCTTTGATTGGAAAATAGAACTTTCTAAAAGGAGAGATAAACATTCTTCTTTTCAGGAAATTAATAAAATTTTAAACTCTCTGAACTCTCAGATAACATTTCTTCTCTTCAGGAAGTTAATTAGAAACTTTTAGAGACTGTCTCTGAACTAAAGAAGGGTTCCAAAATTGCTCAGTGCCAGCACCCCTCTGTTACCAGGGAGTGGGGTTCCCTTCTCAGCACGTTGCCAGGTTCTTGATGTCTCAAAGAATTGAACAAGACACCGAAATACAGCTGAAAAGAAAAGTTTTATTAGAAGCAAGAGTACACTTCCAGACATGGAAGTGGGCCTGAGCAAGAGAAGCATTGTTCAAAGTTCTGGTAAGAAAGTCTTTGGGGTCTTTTATCTTTATTTGTGGTGGCTGGCTACTTTTTGTAGAAGAGTGGGCTTCCTTGATTGACAACTGAGATTGACAGGACTCAATGAGTCATCATTTGCTTTCTGCGCATGTTTGTTCCCAGAACTCAGTCTGTTATAATGATATTAATGAACCTCCAGGCATATGCATCATGTTATAATGATGGTGTAACGAAGCTCAGGTGAGTTGAAGGTCATTGGGGGGTCTTCATTGCGCAGGTGCAAGTGACTGAAACTAGTACCCATTTTTCTGCTCTCTTGTTTCCTTGTATGAGTTACTTTTAGCCCAAAAATACCTTCTGGCCTGCTTAATTGTGGACAGACTAGGGTGGAACCTTTCTAGAATAGGATGACCTCAGGGTCTTTGTAGACAGACCCAAAATCCCCTAACTTTCCTGTCTATCCTTTTTCTGAGAGCTACAAACCCCCTTATTAGTATTAATGTTCAGAGAAGAGAGGTCTTTCCTGCTTATCTGCTTCCTTCTTAGGAAGTTCGTAGTCCCTGCCTAATGGGGTTTCATGGAGCTCTTTCCCTCTCTATCTCAGTCAGGATGAGGTCTTAGATTTCCTACTGAAGTGCCGCCTCAGTCCCTAGGCAAGGAAAAAAATACAAACTTGTTATTTGAATCATATCTAGTTACATTTCTATTATTGATTTGCCTATCAAGCAGATAAAGGAAATCAGGCTTGATTGATATATTTCGTAAAAGAAAGAAAGAAAATAAAATCTTGGATAAAAGTTCCCTTTTCTTCTCAGATTCCAAGGGCCCAGTTTTGGCCTTATAATGGGCCAAGGAGAATGCTGAGTTTCAATGATCCTTATCAGTAGCCAGAGAACCTGAGTTACCAGTTTCAAGATAATTATCTAAGTTTGAGGAAGAGGGTCCTTCTCCAAAGAAAGGAGAAAAGAAAAGACTTAACTAGGTTTATTTAAAAGATAAAGAATTTTGCAAGCGATAGCCCATATCACCTCTTTCCCCCTTTCTCTAAGCATCTCCCTACTTTCTGAGCTCCTCTGTCTAGACTTGTCCTTCCTTTCTGCTCCTCCTTTCTCTCTGTTATATCTTCTCCACTGCCCACTCTCTACTGACTTAGGGGACACTAAGAATCGAAAGCCAGACCAGAGTAGGCTAGAAAAAACAGAAATTCTGGCAGCTACCTTTTGAGAAAAGTCAGTCTCAGGAAGAGAGGAACCAGCAGTAATTTACTTTTCTTAGACTAAAACAGGATTAAGTAATCTAAAGATTTTCCTGATCCTCTTCAAGACCCTGTTATGTTCACAAAGAAATTTGATTGAATTATTCTGACCTGTTTCAACTAACACATCTATTGGTTTCTGAGAGCAATGCAGCAGAGTGGCTAAGTAAATTCAAAGAATACAAACATGTTTAGAGCTCTTAATACATACTAACAAATTGCTTTCCAAAAGATTTAGACTCCACCAGCCAGGTGGTATAAGAATATCCATTTTCCTATATCTTTGGCCAGTTCTGAGTATTTATAAGAAAAGTGCTTCAATTATTCTATATTTGAAGGTTCTCCTTTTCTTATTAAAAAAGGTGCTGTTTATTTAATATTAAATTATGGCTTAAAGCAAAATCTTTGGTTAAGGACAATAAGTCCTTTTTATTTTTTTTTTAAGCCAAAAGACTTAAATATATTAGAAAATATAGAAGTATATACTTAAAAATGCAAAAAAAAAAATGCGATTCCAAATTTTGCCAAAAATTTATTTATGCATTGGGAGGAATAATTTCAGTGTCAAGGGGAAAGCTTCTGAGAACACACAGTTAAGAAAAATAATTTGCTTTTTGTATGTCCACGGCAAATGATTGCCTCCAATCAGAAGACATTTCCTCATTGATTTCTCCTACTTGTCTCCTGTGCTTTGAAGCTAGAACTTAACATTAACTGGGAATTGACTTTTCTTTTTAACTCTTTCAGTTACAAACATCATCCCATTCAACTCACATATCTACTTCTTAACTGGTTGCGGTTCATTTTTAAGAAGTATTTCAACATTCATCAAAATTACATAACATTTCAAGCATTTCTTCAGAATTTAAATACACACAAATGAAAGAGAGAGTTTAAATAATAAGGCAACAGCCCACAGAAGCTAAGGACATACTGTAACGGGTCATGAGAACTTGTGTATTTAAGACGGCGATGTAAGATCTAAGATGGCAGAATGGAAAATTTTAAATTCCCCCAGCAAGGTAGACTGCAATTTCCTCCGACCAAGGGCCAGAATTCTCCGCCCAGACATCCTGTTTGCTTGCTTAAAGGTCAGGCCATAATCAGGCCATATGATTAGCCAATAAGGAACTGCAACCTGTCCCGCACGCGCCAAGTTAGCCCGCCATAAACCTAATATAAGGAACCCCATGCTAAGGATCGGGGCTCTTGTACTCGCTGCTGTGTCCATGGAGGCTTGAACCCGGATTCGAATTCGTAATAAAATTTTCTTTTGATTCTAATTCGGCTCTGAGGTCACCTTGTCCGGGTGCACTCCGTAACAATACTATACATATACGCTTTACTGTTTTTATTGTTCTTACATACATTATTTACTGTTCTTACATACATTGTTTCTAAACCACACAATAATGCTGCCAATAAGGTATTATTATTATTCTCATTCTATAGATGAAGAAACTAAAACTCAGAGAGGCTGAAGCTGGAATTAGAACTTAGGTCTGTCTCATTCTAGAATCTGGGCATGCTTTTATTTTATTTTTATTTTTAATAAAATATAACATACATACAAAAGTGGGTAGAAGTACATTAAATAAAAAAATTTAAAAACATCATGACACTCACTATCAATTTACCTTTACCTTAGAAGCCCCCTATGTGTCACTCCCCTCGGTGACCTCTCACCTCCCAGGTGCCACTGTCCTGAATTTTGTATTAACAAACATACTTTCTTTTCTTTATAGTTTAACTTCACATGTCTGTATCCTGGAACACAATATTTTTAAGTTTTGCCTGTTTTATATTGTATCTGTATGGAAATCATGAAGAATGTCCATCTTTCTCAAAAAAAAAAAATTTTGTCATGGATAATTACAGACTTATTACTATATCTGTAGTTCCAGAGTTTTAAAACCAAAGTAGAAGGCCTACATTCATAATTTTAAGGTAGAATTGCCAGATTAGCAAACAAAAGTATAACATATACAAAAGTATATCTTATGTAATATTTGGGACATACTTAGCCTTGAAAAGTACCTGTTTTTTATCTAAAATTCAAATTTTAACTAATACCTGTATTTTATCTGGCAACTCTACTTTAAGAGGACAATCTGGAAAGTAATCAGCATTTTTCTACTGGCCCCAAACAGGATGGTGGAAATTACAAGAGGTCTAAATTTTGAAGGTGTGGGTCCTAATTTCCATTCCAATGGTTCTTGGTTATGTGATTTGGACAAGTAAGAAACTTCCTGAGCTTTGGTTTTCTTGTCTAATTCTATTGCTAACATCCAGACTTGATGAGCCAAGGAATACTAGCATAAACACACTATTTAGAAATAGACAAGGGACCCCAAGAAATTTTGAAAACACTAACAGTCAAGGATTCCAAATGGAATGCAAAACCAGGGTGGAGTGTGGGAAGAGGTAGTGCAGGGAATGTGGCTTCTCATGATAAGCTCTTTAGTGGCGTTTTGTGTTTTTTACATCAACTTTATTTTGGACAAGTTTTGATTGATAAATGGGAAACTGAATTTAAAAGAAAAACCCTGAGACTGAGTTTTTAAATAATAATAAAATTAAAATAATCATAATGCTCACCTCACAAGGTTGAGGATAAAATGACATGTGTATAAGAATTCTAAGAAAATTCCAAAGTGGGTATTATGTCTTTCTTTTTTAGATGAAGGAAAGGAATACTATCATCCTGCTGTCCCTAAAGAAATTGACTGATTGCAGGAGGATTTTCCCAGCATTTTTTGAGAAGTCAACCTTGACAAGCTAGATCTGTTTAGTCTTTCTAATTCAATGCTCAGAAGAGTACAACATTCCTGAAGGACTTCATACATTTTTTTTATGCAAATGATGAATTCAAGTTACAGAATTTAATTCTGAAGAAGAAAATTTCTGGTCTTCTGATGCAGGGCAGCGTTTTGAAGAAAAGGTGCCACTCCCAATTTTGTCTCTGAAATAAGGTAGTTTCTCGCTACCAGCTCAAACGAGGAACTAATTGCCAGGAGCTGTGGAGCTAGTAACAGGAACCATCAAATATTAGGCAACGGATGCGAACAGCAGCTCCTTCTGGGGACACACAGGGGAAATACAATTAGATAACTGGTACTACAGCCTAGGAAATTGCATCTTCAGGCTCAGGTCTGCCATCTAGTGACTGTAGATACTAATTACTCTTTAAAAATGCTTGTTCCGCTCAGAACAGTATTTCCCTCGCACAGCAGTGACAACTTTGAGTCCCAAATAACTAAATATCTAGGAAGACAGAGAAATGAGGTGGCAAGAGATTGGGTTGTTGAAGTGGCAAGAGATTGGGTTTCTATTTCTAAGGGTTCTCTCCTCTGTTTTCCTAAAAATTAGAAAAATACGTCTTATGTACAAAGCAAAAAAAAATTCATTTAAGTTAAAGGATTCACTCTGATCCTGAGATTTTTGATCTTCCAAATTTGAGGAGCTTTATTAAATGATGATAATAAATGGTAATTTTCTTTTAATGTCGTATGTTCTCTCCCTAATGTTTTGGATATTTTACTCATTTATTTCATCTCTAATCTAGGAACCACCATTCCAACCCACCATGGCAGCCTTTCAAGTTCATAATCATAGAATTATTTTCAGCTGGAATGAATTGTCCAAGATCATCTGATCCGAGGCAAATAAAGTATTCTCTCTGTGATACAGACTTGCAACTAGGCAGGATAAGTAGTTTGCCCTCTGTAATTAAATACATTGCACATAACAGGAACGTAGTAGGCAATGCTGAAAAAAATGGAGGTGCTAAAGGCCTTGGGAAATAGGATAGGACTTAGAACCTAGATTTTTCTGCCACCTAATGCAATATCCTTTTCACCAAACCAGGATCACGAGATTTATTTTAAGACATATGCAGTCTGCTTGATTGAAAAACTGCTAGATTTTCATAACAGGAAAGGGTTGGACTGGGGCCTGGAATAGCAGGAATCCTGCAGGGAGAATCAGTGTTTGTCAAGCTAAGGTAAGCTTGAGAAGTAGGGGAATTTTGGAGCAGTTAACTTTCTTGGTGGCCTTCCCTGTTGGCGGGCATGTGAGTGAAACTGGGGGCTTAGGGAGAAATTACTGGGTGGTGTGGGGAGGAAGGCTTTGTGTGCTGCAGAGATAAAATAGAGAAGTAAAGGCCTATAAGAAAATGAGGAAGTTCTATACTATGGAGGGAGCAAGGGAAGGGACCTTAAACCTGGCTGTGTGGTGAAACACATGTGGCTCCCAGAACAGCGAGGTGCTCTGTGTACAGGAAACAACCAATAACTCTGTATTGCTAACTGCTTTAACAATACAGTGTGTCAAAATGCTCTCCAAAAAGCTCTGTAAATTTAAACTTCCACAAATTCTTTTTTACAATTTCAGAAAAAACTGTTTTCAAAAATATAATGATGTTGGTGAAGACACAAAGAAATTGGAACCCTCGTGCATTGCTGATAAGAATGTAAAATAATGCTGTTCCTATAAATTTAGCAATTCCCAAAAAGTTAAACATAGTATTACTATATAATCCAGCAATTTCCCTTCTGAATGTAGACCTAAAAGAATTGAAAAACAATGCTTATAGCAGCATTATTAAAAATAGCCAAAAGATAGAAACAACCAAAATGTCCCATCAACTGATAAATGGATAAACAGATTATGATATATCCATATAATGGAATATAACTCAGCCAAAAAGGGAATAAAGTACTGATACACAATACAAAGTGGATGAACCTCAAAAACATTATACTAAGCCAAACACAGAAGATCATATATTATATGATTCCATTTATATGAAATAGCCAGAATAAGAAAAATCAATAGAGACAGAAAGCAGATTAGTGGTTTCCAGGGGCTGGGGAAAGGGAGGAAGGGGAGGAGACTGCTTAATAGATAGAGGGTTTCCTTTTGGGGTGATGAAAGTATTTTAGAACTAGGTAGAGGTGATAGTTGCACAACATTGTAAAACTACTCAATGCCATTTAATATTCACTTTTAAATGGTAAATTTTATGTTACGTGAATTTTTCCTTGATAAAAAATAAAATAAATTTTAATGTTTTAAAAATAGATTTAATGACTAGTCACTTTAGTAACTAGTAACTAGTCAAAGAGATAATGAAAAGAATATTGCCATCTATATAATTTTCACGTGTTCCTCTTGGAGTAACATATTGAAATTTTGAAAGGTTCTTTTTTTTTAATTGGTTATATTACGTCATTACCAGCTTTAATAATTTTATGATTACCTGCAATTCTTAATTCAAATCATAAGTTACTTTTATAACTTATGATTATCATTGTGTAAATAACCAGAATTAATGTGAATGAAAGGATTTCTTGACTCCATGTGCTGTAGATGAATTGCCATGGTTAATAAAATTTACCTATTCCGTGACAGTAAAGCAAAAGAAGTTAGAATTGAGTTTTCAAAAAAGCATTAAGGCCTTTGGAAATGCGTGTGTCATTGTTTTCCTTATTTCAGTGATTCTAAGATGCAAATTTTTACATTTTAATATTGCTAAAATTGAGATGCCTCTTATAGCCACTGATGATGCCAGGTGACTGTCAAGAGGTAGCTGTCCTTGCCTGTACTTGCAGATCAAAAAATGCTCACTGGGTGTAAGAGACCTGAGGTGGGTTGATAATCTCAAAGACAACAGTGGAGCACCCTTTTAAAAACATTCTTAATAAAAAAGCATGGACATTAAAAACTCACTGTAAAAAATTATTTCAAAGAATTGAATTTCAAATATGAAAAAATTTTAGAAGTTCTTAACCAATTCATTTCTATTCTGTTTTCTTTTTCATATTTACAGACATGATTTGGAATAATATCCTCCTAAATTTAAAAGCTCTTGGATGAGTGTAAAATAAAAATTCAAGTGATAGGAAGGCATTTTGTCATGGGTTTACAGGATTTTTTTCTATTTCC
The DNA here is from genome assembly GCA_004027375.1 of Macroglossus sobrinus. Classification (NCBI taxonomy): domain Eukaryota; kingdom Metazoa; phylum Chordata; class Mammalia; order Chiroptera; family Pteropodidae; genus Macroglossus; species Macroglossus sobrinus. The sequence goes on along the minus strand of PVKZ01000711.1, from coordinate 208,671 downwards.
ATAGAGCATAAAAATAATAGTGTATCATATATTTGATGTATTAGAGTTATCAAATTTTGGTAATTATTTTCTATAAAAATCTTAAACATTTGTATTATTTTTAAAAATTATTGATAGTTTCAAATAGTAGCACTAGTATACCTCCTCATTTAAAAGTAAACATATTTTAATTAACTAAAATTTCCCCCTTCATAAATGTTTACTGATAACCTAAAAAAAAACTTAATAACCTATATAGATACAATGCAGAATATCAAAATAAATAAGACAACCCCTGTCCTAAAAGAATTTACAATCTAGTAGATAAATAATATTACTACTCTTGTATGTTTCATTCATTTATACATTCAAAAATCATTTACTGATCAATTTCTATGTATCAGGGCCTAGAAATGCGACTGTTTAAAAAGGAAACCAAACAAGATTCTCTACCCTTGTGGAACTTACATTATAGAAGGAAGACATGCAATAAAAAGGATAAATAAGTAAATGTATATTATGTTAGGTAATGATAAGGACTAAGAAAATAATAAAGACTGAAAGAGGACTGAGAAATGTTGAAAGGAGGTTGAAATTATAGATGTCTCTAGAAAACTCTTACAGCAAAAAAAAACCTAAAGGAAGTAGGGAGCTAAAGATGAGAATATCTGGCTAAAGAAGAGCATGCAGGCTGAGGGCACAGAAGTCCTGAGGAAGCGGCATCTGAGGGACGTGGAAGACAGTCTGATTGGAGTGGAGAAAACAAAGCACAGAGAGTGGTTGGTCATAGAATCATAGAAGTAGAGAGGGCCAGATCTTATGGACCCTGTAGATCAGATTAATGACTTTTGTTTTTCTTCTTAGTGAGGTGAGAAAAGTGATAGGCTATGACTTTACATTTTTAATGGGAACATTTTGACAGTTATGTGGAAAGGAGACTGAAAGGGAGAGAGCAGAAGCCAGGAGGCCAGTTAGGGAGATGTTATAATCAGGTGCGAGGTAAGGATGTCTTAGATCAGAATAGTATGAGGATAGTATGATGCTGAGAAGTAGTGGTATTCTGAATATATTTTAAAAGTGGCACTCACTACATTTGCTGATGGATTGGAGGTGGAACAAGAGATAAAGAGAAAAATCACAGAGGATGCCATGGTCTTCAGTCTGAGCAAATAGAATGAAATTGTCATTGACAAGATAAGGATGACTCTAGGAGCTAATGTCAAAAACTCACTTTGGGATGTGCTAAGTTTGTACATGATATGTACTGATTGCTTTTTAACCATACATCCATGGAGCTGCTGGGCGGTTTATACCATCTTGTCAGTTGTTTATTCATAGTGATGAGGTTGATGATTTGCATCTAGTTTCACTGAGCCTTCGAGAAGGCTCTGCCTTTGGGCCTTTTTACATGGGAGCAATAAGCCTATAGATGAGGCCTAAGGGATATAAGAAACTCTAGCCAAGACTCCATCTGGGGCTCCCTGCTGGTATGCACACTTCAGTGGTTCCTGATGTGAGAAAGTGTACTTAGCATGGCTTTTATAAAGGCAACTTTTTCCTGACTACCCTGGACCCCTTATTGTGACACAGCCTTTGCCTGTGATACACACCCCTGCTTTAACATTTCTGCTATATTATAGACTCTTCCTACAACAAATTGTAGATTTGTCAACATTGTCATTTTAGGTCCTATGAGTCTTCTTGTAATTGAACTCTGCTCCATTGCCACCGTAAGTACAGATGCTTATTAGACATGATGGCAGGTTGATTACAAAAATAGATTTTAAAGTTCCTCCACCTTTGGAATTGGCTTCGTGACTTTCTTTTGCCAGCAGGATGTGAATATAGTAACAATGTGCCAATTCTGAACCTAGGCCTCAAAAGACCCTGTGTGCTTACCCCTTTCCTCTCTCTCTTGCATTTTTGCCTTTGCCATGTGAACATATCAGGGCTCGCCTGCTGAAGGATGAAACACGTGGAGCATAGCAGAGTTGGCTCAGTTGCCTCAGACATTTGAGAAAGCCCAGCCAAGATCAGCAAAGCCCCCTAACTAACCCATAGCCAACGATGGATGCACAAGTGACTCTTGCAAAGCCCACTTCAAACCAGCAAAACTGCCCAGCTGACCTACAGAATGTGAGATTATTATGTGCTACTAGGTATTATGGAGTATTACATAACGTTATTTTGGCAATTGATAACTGATAACACATATCCAAATAGAGATGTCAGATAGGCAGTTAGATATTATGGATCTGAAGTTCAGGGGACAAGTCCAAGCTGGAGAAAATTTTGAGAGCCATCAGCATTGTAGTGGACATGGCCAGATGCTCCACCCAGATCCCCCTTCTTATCTTTTTTGAGAGCCTCGCTCACCACTTCTATGCACTTTGCTTCTAACATCCAGCATCTTCATCTCTTCTTCAGAGAACTGCCCTGGGGCCACTGAAGAGCTTTGCCCACACAGGTAGAGATGCCTGGAAATTTACTTCCCCCCAGGACAACCCTTGACCAATGACTGGCACATGTTCAGGGTTTGGGGGTGAGGTTTTATATGAAAGCCCAGCTTTCTTGTCTCAGGAAAACTGAGGTTAAAACTATCCTCTACAATAGCAGTCCCTAACTTTTTTAGCACCAGGGACCGGTGCTCCTATGGGAACCTAATGCCTGATCTGAGGTAGAGCTGAGGCAGTAATGCTAGCGCTGGGGAGCGGCTGCAAATACAGATGAAGCTTCACTTGCTGGCTCACCCCTCACCTCCTGCTTATGCAGCCCGGTTCCTATTAGGTCCTGGACCAGTACTGGTCCACGGCCTGGGGGTTGGGGACACTTGCTCTATGAGACAGCCTGAGACTGTACCTTTGCCTAGCTTCCTCTCCTTCCTGTTTCTGTCTCCTTCTCCCTGACCAATCCTTCCTGGAAGTACTTCCCAATAAACCATTTGCACACAAATCCTTGGCTCAGGGTTCATTTCTGAGGCACACAATCTGAGACAAACACATAAATGATACTTGAAGCCATGAGTCTATAAAATCTATAAGATATCAGGAGACTTGATATTCTTAGTTACCTTCCATAACACAAAGAGATTTTGGTGTTACTCTTTTTGGGGGGGTAGGATGGGAGTACCAAGGGAATTTGGATTCAGCTGGAGTAGAATTTCTTAACCAGGTCATCATCCTCTCAATCCATAAATATTTGCTTCTGGATTCTAGTACAAAAATTAATAAAGGAGTAATATGAGTATATGTGTGTGTGTTGCAGTCCTATGTGTGTTGTTGGCATCAGGCAAGGTAAGGAGAAGTCTCAATGGAATAAACTAGAGAATATATTCTGGATTCTGGAGTGTTTTTTGCATTATTTGAGAGTTATATGGCTGAAAAGGAAAAATGATCATAAATGCATTGCATTATCGATTCAAAAATATGTAGTTCCGGTCATTTACTACATGCCTGGCACGGTGCGGGGCACTAGAGATATCATGTAAACCAGCACCCAGAAGTCTGCCCTCATTGCACTTAAAGTTTAAAGGGGGGAGAAGCAGAAAAGGAAAGTCAGATATTAAATAATTATTAACAAGAAAAGTGACCTGCAAACTGAGTCTGAAGGATGAATAGAGTTAGACATAGAGGGTGTGTGTTCTGGTGATGGACCTTGAAAGTGTTTTCTTCAAACTGAAGCCGGAAATGAGGTTGAAGCCAAGCTCTAGCCACAAGAACCATTTCAGCAAGATCACGTGTGCTTAGCCCTCCCCGCCCTTTCTTCTGAATGTGGACTTTGTCCTTGCTGGAAATTCCCCCACCTGGAGGCCATCTGCTTATCTCTCAAGATTGGGTTTCTGCCCCTTCCCTTTCGAAGTTTTTGCTGATTCCAGGAAATGTTAGACATTCCCTCTGCTGTGTGTCTTGTGCATTCCTGGCACATCATAGGTACTTGTTAAATATTCATTGGACATTTAGTGAATAAATATAACAGCACATTATTCAGTAACTTTTTTTACATGTTTAACCCATCTCCAGACTCTGAGCTCCCTGGAAACAGAGGCTGTCTTGCTCATCCATCTGATATTTGATTTGTGGCACTCAAATATGTTTGTTAAGTGGATGCATAAGGTTAAGGAATTGGGACTGTGATAAAGGAAATCTTAGGAGATATTTCAATGTTAATTGAGGCCAGATCGTGGGAGACCTTAAATGTCATTTGAAGGAGTTTGAACTTCTTTATTGTATAGGACTTGGGAGCCATTAAGTTAGTGAGCAAGAGACTAACCTGTGTAGGGCTGTGCTTTATGAAAATAACTGTCAGCAGAGTACACAATAGGTGAAAGTGAGGAGAGCCTAGCGGCAAGTAGGCCAGGTAGGAAGTTACCTAGATTAGTGAAGTAGAAAGGGACAGGCAGGAGGAGATGCTAGGAAGGGAGAAAAGACTGTATTGGGACCTGAGAACTGATTTCATGTGGGTGATTGATGCTGGAGTACTTGCCACCAGAGGCTGAAGTTTGTGTAAACTCTCTCTGTTTCCTAGAAATTCTCCAAAGGCACATATTAGGTATTTAAGAAATAGTTACATTCTCCAAAGAATAGCTGAATGCCCTAGATAATTTCTCCAATTTTGATTTAACAAAAGGGTGAAACAGCTATGCTGAAATTCCTTCTTGGTTAATGCCCACTAGTTTTAAACTAAATAGCCACTTTAATAACACTCAACAGCATCAATAACCAAAATTAATTCTAGAAACGTCACCATAATCACTTCTAGATTCTGGCCTTCTTCTGATAACTAAAGTCTCATTTTTATTACTCCATCTCTCCCCAACCCCCAGCTTTAGCCACTAATATGGTAGATAATGCTGTGGGTTTTTTTGTTCTTTAAAAGTATATAAATTGAAAAGAAAAGGGAGCATAGAAAAATATATTATGAAGTTTATACCAGAAGTCAAGAAACAGAAAATTTAAGATTCTCAAGGCACATGAATGTTAATTTATCTGTCCTGCATATGTTTTAAAAGATGTCTCAAATCTAATCCTGAATTCAAAGTAATCATCCATAATGTGGGTGGGTTACTATTAGCATAATTTATCTTTTGATTTTAATTTTATAAACAATATTTACAAGTTACTATTCTGTATACTCCTAAACATTTACGAGGGCCCGTTATATGCCAAGCACTGTGTTTTATATCTTTTTTATCTAAAACGTTAATCTTTGCAAAACTCCTGCAAAATGTTTTATTATTATATCTATTTCACAGTTGAAAAACAGGCTCAGAGTGGCTCAGTGACTAGCCTGAGGTCACACAGCTCATAGGCAATGGCATCTGTTGGGAATTAAAATATCTTTGGCTCTAGGCCTCCCCATCTTGCTGCCTTTCTATGAGATTGAATCACAGCAGGTCAGTTCTAACATAGTAACATAACTCAGTGAAAACGTTGAAAATCTTCCCTAAAATAGGCAAGTAAAATTAAATCTGTCTTTCACACTGTCTTGTGGGTAGAGCAGAGAACAAACTTCAGTAATCTTAGCAATTTCAATGAGCAAAAGTAACGGATTCCCAACTGCAAACTGTATAACCACCACAAAATATATACTCACTTTAAAATCATTTCCTCTTTTTAATATAATCATTTTCTCAGAAGGTTATGGCCTTGTGTCAAATGTCACCAGATTATACAATGGTAACAATATTGCAGGCTTCAGCGGACTATAAGAAATCTCATACTTTATAAACATTTTCCCTCTGTACATAATAATAAATACTTTGTTATTGTGTGGAAGAGTTCTCTAAAGCATTTAAAGGTAATTGATTGCTTATTAATATTTACATCAACCCTAAGAGTGGTTTGGAGATGAATGTTTCTGTTTATATTTTCTTTTCTATGATGACTGACATCTAGAAAAGTTAGGGAGTCTCAAATGGACTCTGAAATTAAACACTGGTTGCTGGCTCCAAGTCCAGTGTGCTCTTATGCTTTTCAAGATGATTATGTATTAGTAATTCTAAGAAAATAATAAGCATAGATACTTTCCTTAAGACCGCAAGATAGTATTACTACCTTTATCCTCCTTTCTACCTCTGAAACTATGGAAGAAGGAACCTGTGCTTCTTTACCTCCTGATATGTATATATCAGCGCCACACACACAATGTCATCTGCTGTGTCATTTGCGCCCTGGTATCATCATCTGCAGACAGTATTATTACCTCCATTTCACAAGCCGGGAAACAGAATCTCAGCGATATTAAGAAAATTGCCCCAAATCACTCATCTAGCAAATGATAGATCCAGGGTTCAAACTCAGGTAAAGCAAAGCTCATACTTGTCCTGCCCCTCGTACAGCCTCTCTTACTGTTTTTTGTTTTTGTTTTTGTTTTGTTTTGTTTTTAATACTGACATCTGTCAGAAAATTTTAGAGACAGGCATAAGAAAACATAAATAGTTAAAATTCGCAGATAACTGCCAATTCTTATTTTAGCATTTCTGCCAAATCTTTAATTAGAAAATCAGTACCATTACTTAGTCAAATTGGCTATTTTTAAAATCCCTGCTTCCCACTGGTCTCTGCTCTGCTCAAGGGAAAACTGCCAAAAGGTGACTGTGACAGCACACCAGGCAATACATTTCTGTATAATCAGGATTTGCTTTTATAAATATGTGCTCCTTTTAAAGAGTAACTTTCAGATAACATAATTTTAAATTTTAAATAGGAAATTGATAATATCACTAAGAAGCAGCATTGTTATAGATATATTTTTTTTTCCAATGGAATTCAGGGTGAATGTTTTGAATAATCATAACAGACTAACATTTTTTATTTCTCTCCCCAAAGCATATCTGCATTATAACACAAATGTGCCAGGAGAATACTGAATGATTTTGTTCCTTTTGAAAGGGATGTAGATGTGGCACTGATCAGGAAAGGTTAGCAGCAACTGCTGGCATCAAAAAGAGAAAGAAAGACTCAAAATCCAATTTCCTTTTCTTGTCAAGTATTTTTTTTTATCTAGCTTTATAATAAACAGAAGCATCTTTTATCGTTCAAATGTGTGATTCCAAGATAGCCTTAGGATGTTATCATCTCTGTAGATTCCATCAGATTGTTGCTTTAAAACTCAATAGATCATAACAGAATTGAATATGATAAAGGACATGCAACTGAGTTTTATGAAATTACATTATCTGACATTTATACATATTTTTAAAAACCCATATTTTTAGAAACTGTTAGAAAATTCAGGGTGTGGTGCCTTAACAAAATATAGTGAGAGTATAGACTGCTTCTGATTTTCAAACCATCTAACTTACATATAAAATTATACAAAAAATATTCGCCACCACCACTTCTCCACTTTCATATCTCACTCAGTATCCCTAGTGACATTGCCATGATATGAGATAAAGTAGATTCAGAAGCAGAAGAAAGAACAGTATTATGAAAAGAAGTCACAATGTCAGAGAGCTGACTCTAGAATGGTGAGGTGGAAAATCATGGGGTTTGGAGTGAACAGCACTGGATTTAAAAATCAGCTTTACTGCTTACTAACATATAACCTTGAATGAGTACTTAACCTCTCCGAGCCTATTGTCTGAATCTATAACACAGGACATTAATTCAGGCCTCATGAAATAATGGGAAGGATTAAATGAGATGATACGAATATAACCCTAGGTGAAGACATAAACCATGTGATCCAATTCAAAAGGAATGCTACAGTTAAAGAAACAGAATTTGTAGGCTAAATATCATAGAAAAGCAATTCCAATTTTATGCAAGTTTTCAACATTAAAGAGAATCCAGTCATAACCGATGTCAATATTTCTCATAGCTGCTTATTTTCTCTACCAAATTCACTTGCACCCCCCAGTCTCTGAAGTGTTCTTCATTTACTGTACTTCAAAGAATATACCTGCTCAATTTTTCTGTCACTCCCACCTCACGCCCCACTTATCCATTCTCTTTCCAAGTCTTTATTACAAAGATGACTTTACTTCTTTTGAAAAGCTTTTTCTCTTCAACTCCAATTCTATGTTTCTCTGGCCATGCTGTATCATATGCATAGAGAAACCATTCTGAGAAAGAAAGATCAATGGTGTGTTTTAGGAGGTAAAAGTAGGCAGATATAGAGGTTTAAATTAAACTGGAAACTACAGGCTTTCCTTGTCAACATGAGAGAGTGATATGGTGAAAAATCTGCAACATTCCATGTTGATAATTTTTACCCTAAGATATATGTAAAGAAAATAGCACAGGGTCTGACACAAAGTAAAATCTCAATATTCACCAGTCTCAATAGTCCTTCTTCCATTCAGCATCTGTTCCAGATATCTACTGTTGCATAACAAACTATGCCCAAATTAAGTAGCATAAAAGAACAATTATTATAATCTCTCATGAGTCTATAGTTGACTGAGCTCACCCAGCCAGTTCTCACTTGGGGTCCTTCATGTGATTGCAGTCAAATGGCACCTAGGCCTAGAGTCATCTGGAAGCTCAACTGGACAGTTTGGTGTCTCAGCTGGGATGAGTGAAAGAGCTTTATCTCTTTTTCTCTCTTTCTCCCTCTTTCCTCTCTGTCTCTCCCTGTCTCTCTCTGTTTTTCTCTCTCTCTCTCTCTCTCTCTCTCCCTCTCTCTCTCTCTCTCTCTCTCTCTCTCTCTCTCTCTCCACACACACACACACACACACACACACACACACATCCATATATATACATATATACATATATATATAATCTTTTTATATTATTGATTTGGGCTTCCTACCAGTATAGCAGCCTCAGGGTAGTCAGATTTCTTACACTGTATCTGGCTGATACAGAGTGAGCATTTCAAAAGATCCAGGTAGGAGTGACAAGATTCCTTATGAAGTAGCATCATCTTTGCAAGTGAAAAGCAAGTTATAGGGCCAGCTAGATTCAAGGAGATGAAACAATATCAAGGCACAAAAACTGGGATGCATAGTTGATTGGGGAACTATCTTTGAAGACCACCTATCACATAGCTCACCCAGCTCACCCAAAAACATTTCCTCCCCATTTTGGAAACTGAGATGTATTTTGTCAGACTTTATAGTTAATTTTGCTAAAGAATAGAGAATTTGGATTAGATTGCCAACCTCCTGTGTTAAGCTAGCAAAGCTGGCATCCAGTCCCTTCCTTCTTGGAAAGGCAGTGAAACCCTAAAATCAGACAGCCTGAGTTTGATCTTGACTCCACTCTATGTTATCTCTTAGAGCTTGAGCTGGTTTTGCATCCCAGCATCTCCAAGAGAATTTGGCCTCCCAACGTTTCTGGCCTATAACAGCAGCAAGACACTCTGGTCATGAAACATCTTAAGCGCATCCAGGAATTCTAGGCAGTTGACAGTAGCTACAAAAAGTACAGGTAATGTAATTTGTAATGTGAATATATGGAATAAATGACAGGTTACTGGCAAGCATGCTAAGGACAAAAGCTATGGAAACTTGTACTTATTTGGATTTGTGGCCTCTCCAAACCATTTTGTCTTTGGCTTCATTGGGAAATGATGCAAATAGCACTCTACTTAACCTAAACTTTTTCAATTTATTTTATTATACTGTTTGGAATTCAGCCAATGACAGATTCATTTTGGGTGAACAAGTATAACCTAAGTTTTGCAGACAAAAGCAATAAAATCTGCTAAGTAATTCTGAGAACCATAGCTGGCTAGAAATAAGTGGGATGTGGGAAGACTGGTTTCCAAGATGGGTGAGAGGAGATAGAAGACCATCATCACCATTCACAGGGAAAAGGCAAACCAGTCTTCACTGATCTTCCAACAAACATTTAGAAATCAAAAAACAAACACTAAAAGGGCCCAACAGCTTCTTAGGTTTGGCCATGGTGTTGGAGTATTGAATTAGGTTTGGGGTAGGAGTGAGATACCTCAGTGGAATAAGAAGTATGTTATCCCTTTGAGAACTTGTCCGCAAGTTCATGGTACAGAGAGGGCAGAGAGGGAGTGGAGAGCTGTATCAGTCGGAGTTCTTTGTGTTGAGCAACAGAAACCATCTCTGGCCAACTTATATGAAAAGGAATTCTTTTGAAAGGATACAAGGCACAGAAGGATAGAAGAGGAGAGCAGATTCAAAATAGACAGGCCCAGGCATCTCCAGAAGATTTTAGGAGCAGAAATTACTAAGTTGTCTTGTCTGGACTTCCCAACTGGAAAGGATGAACTATCACAACCATTTTCAGTCTTTTCATCACTAAATTCAAAGAGAAACACAGCAGTCAGCCTAGCAGGGATAGCTTGCCCAGCCATTGGCCAGAGAAAGGGTGATTACCATGATTCATATCTCATTTGAATGTATCTAATGAGAGAGGGGTAATTCCTCCAGATGAGTGTCTTTGCCCAAAGAAGGTTCAAGAGTTTGGACCACCAAAAACAACATGTTATCCATTACAAATGTGTCAGCATGCAAGAGCAATAATACCAGTAGTAAAATGAAGTGTCCTGCCTCAGTGGGCAGAATAATCAGGCATGTAAGGTGGGGAAGGGGTGGGGTGGCAAGCAGTAGTGTGTGGTTGTCTTGCCAGGTAAACCAGACGTGTCTTGTTTTGCTCCAAGGAGCTAAGAGACAGTTGAGAAAGAGGGATAATTACAGTCTGAGACAGTCCTTGGGAATAATAGATCTATTATTATCCTGTATCCCATTTGATCCTCCAAACTCCTACAGCCCAGTGAAATCTCAACCACCAGAAGCATCCTTTTACAAAGACCTAAGCACTTACGGAAAAGAAAGAGCTGCTAGAAAATCAATCAAATCAATGTTTGCTTTCCTGTCAATGTCAGTGGGAGATCGGGGTTGAGTAAAGAGGTAGGAAAGGAGGCTGGTTGTTTGGATGCTCTAGAGAGGTTGGGGCTGACCCAGGTGAAGTGCAAGAGCTTTGGGCGAATAAAAGTTTAGACACTTGAAGAAAAAGAGAGATCAGCAAAGGAGGAGGGCAATTAGGGCTGGCTTTGGACTCTGGAAAGGGGGAGGAAAGCTTCTTGCTCTTCCTTTCCACAGAGGATGTGGTCCCTGAGTCCCAGACCCAGAGTACAGGCTCCTATTGTCATTCCGCCATTAGGAGTCAACCTGGCTCCTGTAGCAAAGGCTTTGCAACCTAATCACCATGTATAACCTCGTGTTTGGGGAGAAATGCATTTTGGGTTTCAAAATATTTCCATTGACTTTTGGAGCATGACTTTTTCATAGATTGGGCACCAACTATAACGTATCATTTATACTCTGTGATTTTGTTGGTAGGTTTATTCTGAGCGATCTGGCCTGGGGAGTTCCATCATGGAGCAAGCATTCATCTCTCACGCATGTAATTTGGTTAAGCCCTTAATGATGCACAATGACTTTTGTCATGTCTGCCTCTCGTCTCTATTTAGTCTACCTGATCAACTCGCTCAAATCCTCTGCCTGAGCGGAGTCCAGATAAACAGGGGTTTAACAAACTCAGAGGTTCCTTACACTCTCCCCAGGGGCCAATGAGGGACTTGGGGAGCTGCTCTGAGGTTCCTGTCAGAGTGCTGTCTGCTATGCAAGTACACCCAAGTGACCAGAGGCTAAGGGAGGAAGTGTGGAGTCCAGAGTACCCGAGTCATGACACTGCAGGGGCAGGTGACTGTGGGTGGGAGGGAGACCTCAGGGCCCTCTGTGCCCAGTTAAATAAAACATCTTTTCTCTTTCCCTTAGTCTGTCCTCCTACTCTCTGCCCTACCAGGAGAACCTAAAACCTGAAGAGGGAAGAACAAAAATGAAAACACAGACCTGTCCTTTTTCATCCTCTTCTCTCTGTAGTGTCCAATCAGCCTAGGCCAGGCTTGTGCTTTTGGAGGGAAGGAGCCAAGGATGAAACTTTAAGCTGGACTGGACTGGACTGTGTGTGTGTGTGTGTGTGTGTGTGTGTGTGTGTGTGTGTGTGTAGTTTAAGAATGCTGGAAATTTCAGTTTTGTGAAAAATGAACAAAGACTGACATGTTATTTTAATTGCTGGAACTTAAGGTTTCATTCATTTCAATGGGATATATTTAGCATAAACCATTGTCGTTTTGCATTTCTGCTAAAAGTTGATTAAGACACATTGTATTGGGTTTGTTGGAAGGGAGCCAATAATTAATATTGTTTTATTTTCAAAAAATAGTTTTCTGAAAAATTTGCATCAAGTCAAATTTCCAAAGGAAAATTGTCCAATTTTCTAAAACATTTGATAGGGTAAGAAGTGCCCCACTGAGATTTTGCTATCTAGTGTTTATTAACAGGATTAATTCTCATTAGAAAGAGCAGTGCTGTGCTGGGACACAGCCCCCCCCACAGAGTGGATGTGAAGGCAAAGCAGGAGTAAGACAAGATTTACTAGCTTCGAACATCAGTGAATTTCTAATGATTGAAACCACAGCTGACCCTGATCCTCACTTCTACTCCTATTTCAGCTCCTAGCTATTTTTAGGGCAAAGAACTTGAGACTTCACACCAGAGGTTAAATTTAGTGATGGATACAAAATGCGGAGTTAATGGAAAACCCTCTTCCCACTCAAAACACATAATGGGGTTTGGATATAATTCACTTATCTCAAATGCAAAACGAACATAAAGAAATGGCAGTGAGGAGAGAAAAAGGACCAGTATGAAGGCTGGATCTGATCTTTGGCTAAATTTCATTTGGCCTGTAGGATAAGCTCCCAGATCTGATTTGAGTTAGGGCTGCAATAGCAAAAATGCAATAAGATATTACAAACACTTAGTAGCAATGTTCTACATTGAAAGGTGAAGACAGGATGAGTTACAATTCCCTAAGCATAGACAAGATATTTTAAAAAGAGAAAATAGCTAGGATGACCCATGCTTCCCAGACTATGCCCTTCAGATGTACAAGCAAGGGAGAATGGGGACAGTAACACATTTCTGATTTACCATTCCCTCAAAGATAAACACCAAGATGCTAGGATATCCTGCTTTACCAGTTTAGGGTAAATTCAAATCGGTCTCCAATTCAGCTGTACTTAGATGGCTTTCTTCCCTCTGTAGGGGTTGTCCTCTCAAATGTACCCCCATGAGGCTAGAGAAAAACTGTTAGTAGATATTGGTTGTTCCATTTTAAAATTATACAAGGCTCCCATCTTTGATGACTCAGGTCTCTGTTTACATAACACACACACACACACACACACACACACACACACACACACACACACACACACAGAGTTCCTACCCACCCCTTTCCTGCAGTTCTCACTATTATCATAGTAGCCTTTTCCTAATAGAATTGAGGCCATGCTATGGGGCTAAATATCCACTACAAACTTCTCTTTTCCTCCTCCTCCTCGATCTTTTCCACCAGATGAGTTTTCCCTTAAATTGTTCTAATCTGAAGTCTTTCTGTCACCTGACCTCAGTGAGACCACTTGACCTATTTAAGATGTTTTATAATGTTGGATAACTTTGAAAGGGAAATGGTTAGGGTGTCTATGTCTGCCCTTTCAAAAAGATCCTTGGACCTTATGCAAATTCACGCACCTCTTCACCACAACCTTTAAGATCCACTTTAGAAAACATTATTTTATACTCTTCCTTGGAGCAATGAATGCCCATTTGCATTTATCTGCATCACTATAACTGACCACACAAATGATTCTTTCTAGAAGACCTGTTCCAGGATGATTTGCTGTCTCGACCATTTGGACCCGGCTATATGTTTCTTCTAGTAAAATCGTTACAGACCCTTAAGAAGAGTGACCAACTCTTTCTAAAAATCTTTTCTCAGAGTGTATGAACTGAGTAGAAATCAGATGGGGCTTTGGGACAGCTTTTTGAGGCAAGGTGCTCCAGCAAGGTTATTGCCCACATTGGTGGGCTCTGTGTGACACTCTGCTCAGAACCTGATGCCATGTAGGTGACTCACAATGCTTGTTGTCCTCCTGTAGTCATACAGGTAGTGCCTTAGTCCTCTGAGTTTGAAGAATAGAGTCTAATAATGACCTGGGGGTGGTGAACTGTCTGTGACCTAAGGCAGAAGCAGGGCATTTTGGTTTTAACACCAGGGTGAACAGGTTTCCCAGCCTAGGCTTATCTCCTTTCCTTCATCCCTAGAGTCAGGGCTCAGTAGCCACTCACATAGCTCTCTGATTCACATTCTCACTAGAAAACTTCTTATAACCATTAAGGGGAGTCTCCTTCCCACCTGACCCTGAGTATCCATGGTGAGATCCTGGAAGGGAGTCTTCTGCTCCTTTCCACATGGCAGAGAGCCAGATGCCTAGTATGGGCATGGCCCACCTCTTTCCTGCTCTGCTCCTAACACTGGTGGCTTCTCTGTTTCTCTATTCTTTCCTCCAGGGCCTTTCCAGTCTGAGTGGGAGGAGGTGCCATGGATAAACAGCCTACCAGGGCTAGACTGGCTCAGCTCCCTCCCAGGGGAGCTTTAGCCTCCACATAACCAGGTGTCATTTGTTAGGAGCCAGCCCTGGGAGGCTGGGCCAAATGCCCAACCTCACCAACCAATCTCATGTACTTTCCAGGAGTTTGTCATGAAATGCCTGGATGTAAATTTCCCAGGTGAGCCCCAACAACAAGATTCTTCTGTAATTCTTTCTTCTAAAACAAAGTCAAGGTTAGTCACTCTTCATCTGGACTGTTACAGCCACATTGAAAACACTAATTTCCTCATCTCTACATTAGAAGCTCTTAAGAGGCTGGTAGGTGTCATAATGTGCCTTATTTCCTCATCTGTGAAATGGGGGAAAATAATATGTGTAGAGTCCTTAGAATTCTGCATAGTATAGGTGAGAGCAGTAAATAGTAGCCATCATTTCATTATAATAATAGTATTAAGATAATATTATTAAGATAATATTAATACCATTACTATGTCTCTGGCATCTAGTAGAGTACTAGTCATAGTCGTTTGCTGAGTAGATGATGTTGCAGAAAACCAAGAGGACACAAGCCTTGCTGGACTGAGGGATGCATTTTAGGAAGCAATGGGAAATTAGTAGGTGGAATGTGCTTCTGCACTTTTCTTTCCCTTCCTCAACTTACTCTGTGTAAGAGCCCAGGGTTTCTTCTTCACTGCAGCCTCAAGGAAGGGAAGAAAGAGTTCCTGTTAGGGAGGTACTTTCCCTTTTGTGATGTTCCCACTATTTAGAAGAGTCAAGGATTCAAGAAAAGTCCTTCTTTGACTAGCTCATTCTCTCTCAATACTGTGTTCCCTCACTAGTTACCACCAGGTAGTGAGTGGTGGCTAAGTAGGATTGCACAGCACAGTAATTAGACTCACTTCAGGAACAGAACTCTGATAACAAAAGAAAAGACCATTCAACATACTCCACAAGATTTTCATTGGCATAGAGAATGATTTATTAAGATAATGAATATATTTGTTAACTTCCACTTCTGTGTATAGAGACAATACACTAAAGTAGAGGAGCCCAGCCTTATTGTACAGGAGTACCTCTTTTTCCCCCTTCCCTTGCTGAGATTCTCAGCAAATCATAAAAGCAACACTTGAAAACTTCCCATTTACTGTATATAAACCTATAAATTGAAGCAACATAAGCAAAATCATTACCAGATAAACACATGGCACATCATCTCTAATTTAACTTTTTTCTCCCTTGTATAAGTCTAAGAAACAGTTCCTCATAAACTCCCTCTAGCTTTGCTTATCTGAGGCATTCTCTGTTTAAAGAGGGATTCGCAAAAACATTTAGAGCCTTCTTCTGGTCACTAGGTTGGGTCACAGTTGGTAGCAATGGTGGAAACCAAGAGACACGAAAAGGGAAGGTATTAAGATGAAGCTGCAATGTTATACGGTAGAGCAGAGATTAAAATGAATGAAAAGTGAAAGTAGAGGGAGTCAGAGACAGAGAGATAAATGAGACTAGAAGAGTCACTAGGAGAGGGAAGAAGGGATGTTTTTTTCTTTCCTGAAATGGCAGCTACTAAAGCTGCTTAGAATACTAAAGCATATTTTCTATATAGCAACCGGAGCCTTCCAGTTACAGGAGGCCTGGCATCTCAGCCAGTTCCCAGGTTTCCTCCCTTTACTGTGTGGTCACCCCTATAAAAAGACCTACAACAAGTAAAGCTATTATTTAGTGACAGGCAGTCTTTTTCTCTGATTTGGTGCAATCCATGATTTGTTGGAATCTATGAAATTTAGTACTTTGTAAATGTATGACTGGAGATTATTTAATTAAAGAAAATTTAAAAAGTTTCTTATTTTCCAGTACCTGAGCCATCTGTCACTATAGATTTGACCATTTGATCACTTACTCTGTAACGAATTGTTTCTGGGAGGTAGAGGAAGGCTCAATAAACAGCACTCCTCTCTTTTACTTGTCTAAGTCAACTTAGAAATAAGACGATATCATCAACATAAAATAGTTAAATCATCACTCTAATTTCTGGTAAATGTGACGAAACACATGGCTTATATTCATGAACAAACAGAACTCTTATTACTGAAACGTAGGTTAAGACATGCCCACCAACTCACAGAAAGCACTGGGTCATCCCAGGCTCCTCGCCTGACAGCTCGTCTTTATAGAGCAGAATGAGTACTCTTTGTTGGAAGTCTGCACCCAAGGAAATGAAGAGTGTGGGTCCAGGCTCATTATTCCCTAGCTGACTAATTAATAATCATCTCTTCTCTACCCAGAGTGTTAGACTAGTTAATGAAAAGGCCTCCTCCACATGGGATAAAACATCAAGAGTGGACAAGAGTTGTTGTCCGTAACCATAAGCTGAGTACTGTACCTTATTTAATTATAGAACAAAATAATCAATATTCATTGAGTTTCTACTATGTACCATTCACTGTTTTATGTGCCGGGGACAGAGAACTAAGTAAAACAGAGTTAAAGCTCAGTAGACAGGGCAGTTTACATTAGAGTCTGTACTTGTACAGCCCCTCTTCCTCACCTCATTCAATTCCAGCACTATCAAATTGTCTTTATTTAAAATTGTGATATTTTGTTCATCACAGATTTTCCCTACTAATTTAAAAATTTTTAAATATTGCATTAAAATATTATTCATCTTGACTACTGAGCCTTTTGGCTCCCCCTTAAGTTTTGCACCTGAGGTAGTCCCAACCTTGGTTTTAAAATAAATGTGTAAATAAATAAACAGCCTAAAAAATTAAACAAAGATTCAATAAATTATCAGATAGTGATGTGTACTAAGTTGGGAAATAGGGTGTGTGATAGGAAGTGATTGGGTGGGTAACTTGAATGGTCAGGGAAAACCTAAGGAGATGATACTTAAACTCAGACCTGAATGCAATGAAGGAACCAGGCATGTAACGGTTTGGAGAAAAGCTTGTGAAAAGTACTCAAGGTGTAAATGAGCCTGGAATCGGCAAGGAACAAACACACACAAAGGATTGATATGGCTTAAATGTCAAGGACCAATAAGTGAGTAGTACTTGCTTTGGACAGAGTATCAGGAAGGGTTCAAATTTTGTTGTGAAGATAAAGGGGAACTGGTTCCAGCACTACTTTAGAAAGAAAGTTGATTGGACTTGATGAATTAATATGAAGGACGAGGTAAGGAAGGAATCAGGGGTGATTTCAGGTGGCTTGAGTAACTTGGTGGATGGGGATACCGTTTACTGAAATGGAAAAGGTTGGGGAATGAGTAGGTTAGGAGGTGAATATACACTCAAATTTTCAACTTTGGGTATGTTGGGTTTGAGATAGATGCCTATTAAATACATGCTGAGTAAAGAACTGGCCTGAAATGAAGGAGGGGAGGGAGGGCAGGGCTGAAGATAGAGATGTGGGCATCATCGGTGCCTTGATAGAATTTAAAGCATGATAATGGACAGAATAACCTAGACAGAGAACATAGGTGCAGAAGAGTAGGAGGCTGGAAATGAAGCCTTGGGAGCTTCTGTTGAAATTGGAGAAAGAGTAGAAACGAAGGAAGAATGGGTGTAGTGTCCTTGAAGGAAAAAGAAGCATGTCTTAAAAATGCGATAAGGAGCTGCATTATGACCCACTGAGAAGTCGACCAAAAAATATCAGGGCAGGTAAGCAGCAAACGGTATGAATAACATGGTGGTCACTGGTGACTCGACAAGGCAATCTTGTTTGGTGTGAAGGGCACAAAAGCCTGATAGGGTAGGTTGAAGAGAGTGAAAGTATGGTTGTCTAAAGAGTTGCTTCTTTATGAATAAAGAAACCGAGGCTCAGAATGGTTAACTATCTCATCCAAGGTCAACGCTAATGAGGTCAGATCTTGGACCCAGAGTCCAAGAAATAATTTGCTACAGGGAAGTGCACGCTTTGCAAGAATTTATCCAACATTGGTAAAAACCAATGTTGCCCTCGAAAGAGCACTCGACTTAAAACACTCTTTCACGATACCACTTTCATTTTAAAGAGAAAAACCACGGGGCCGAGATTGAGATAGTGAAAAGAATCCAAGCCCCGGTATTTTCGGCGGGGAGGGAAGCACCGCCCCTTTTCCGAGGCCGGAGCCCGGCGCGGCCCACTGCGGCTGCGCAGGCCGGGGAGGGGCGGGGCGAAAGCGCTCGAGCCGGGGGCGGACGCGGAAAAGGCTGCGGTGCTGGGGCCGGACCCGGAGCCGGGCGGGCTGCGAGTGTGCGCGGCGCGCGAGTGACAAGCGTGGGGGCCCAAGGGTGGCGGCGGCTCTCTGAGACCTGAGGGGAGGAGACGCGGTGGCAGAGATGCTGGAGACCCTGCGCGAGCGGCTGCTGAGCGTGCAGCAGGATTTTACCTCCGGGTGGGTATGTGGTGGGGACGGAAAGGGAGCCAGGGGTTTGGGCCGAGTAGCTGGGCATCCTCCCGGGACGCCGCCTCCCTGTCCTCCCCGCACCGGGGACGTTCCTGTCCCGCGCCTCCCGCCCTGTGCAAGAAAGTAACGAACTTTCCGGCGTCGGCCTGGCGGCACAAAGTAACTTAGGTCCCAACAGGCTGCCTCTGACTTGCAGCGCGGTGGTCAGGGGCGGTCGGGAACGGCGCGGCGTGAGCTGGGGACCCGCGGGACATCCTGGCAGCATCGGCCGGCAGGCGAGGGGCGTCACGTGAGAGAGCGCGCCTCCCGGCGGGACTGTGGCCCGGCGCTCTTGAACGCCTCCGAGACACCTGCCGGCTTGGGCCTCTGTGCTGTTGCGGCCCGAACTGAGGTGGGCCCGCCGCCCCCTCCCCAGGCTGGAGGTCGCAGGCACTGCAGCTTTCCCGCGGTCACTGCGGAGCCGTCTGCGTCCTGGGTCACCTCGCTCCGTTGCGCTTGGCAAGGCTTGACGCCTCTTCCCCTTTTGCTTTCTTTGCCCTGGGTTTCACGCCTCTTCGAAGAAAATCTTGGGCAAGAGAAACAACAGAACTACAGAAATACTATTAATGCCTAGTGGTTAAGAGCAAAGACCGAGCGATTCCCAAACGTTGCTTATAATCACCTGGGTACCTTTAATAACGCTCGGGTCGCAGCTAGTACCAATTAAATCAGACTGGGGACGGAGTTTTAAAGATGCCCCCGCCCCCAGGTGATTCCAGTGTGCAGCAAAGTCCGGGAATCACAAGTTCTCTACCACTTGAGCTAACATTTCTGCAAGTTACTCGAATGGCCGTGCCTCAGTTTACACGGTTGTACAACAGGGATAAAGATGGTACTTAACTCAGGGTTATTGTGAGGATTTATGAATTAACATGTAGACTAGGCAGTAAGCATTGTTAATACTTAAATTCATTTTAATTTTTCCATTTAGAAAGGGTGTCACCTTTATAAAGGATCTGTCTGTCATCTTTAGCTCAGATTCCTTGCAAAATGCTCTAAATATGAGGGTATCTCAAAAATACTGTTTTAAATTCCTAGTGAAAAATTTAGCTAAAATTTTATCTTATTGGACAAAAATGTTTGTATTATTTGCCTGTGGGGTGCTGAATAGTAATAACCTGGAAAATAGGCACTTTATATAGCATTTTTGATAGTTATGGTTTACTGTTCTTAAGAATATTCATTATAGATGTTCTAGGAGTCATTCATGGTGTGCTTACACATTTGCATTTTTCCCCTTGAAATTTAAATACTAACTTTCAGAGTGTATATCATTGAAAGATTTTGGTATGATGCTGGAATGGTCTACTGGTATCATGAGCATGGTCATAGATAAACCCATCTGGTACACCCTTGTTATCATTACTTAAAGGAATTCCTTGATGACATAACAGTCATCAAGTCATCAACAGATGTAACACTCTAGATGATATGATTGCCACAGAACCCATTCATGCAGCTGATCTTTGCTTAAGGTTAAACTTCCTGTGGATTTGGGCTCTGGACCCAAACTATCCTGAGAGAGCTGTATAACCTGAGTTTAGGGAGAGGGTTGAGGGCATCTGATTAGAAGAACCCAATGGAAACTGACTTCTTGAAAGATACCATAGACTGGGATTAGTTTGGGAGGAGACATTCTGAGAGGGCTTTCATTCCACTTAGGCCCTTTGTTGGCTTTCTCTTTATAGGGGTCATTCTCAGCTGACAAACCACTGGACTGCCACTGTGTACTGTTAGCTCATTACCTGGCAGAGATGTAACTCCGAGTGCCCATCTGCCACTTGACTGGAAACTCTAAACTCTGATATTCACCTTTGTCAGGTCCTCAAATTCCTATGTGATTCATACCAAGACAAACCCCCTTAATTTATTTTAGTGAACTAAATATTCAGCTTGAGGTTAATTTATTTTATACAAATAAATATTTGGCCTTATTGAGAAAAGGTGTAATTGAATACAGCATGAATGTATGTTGTGTGAACGCACTGGGGGATTCAAAAATGAAAGTGACATGGTCCTCACTTCCTAAAACTATCAAATTAGACCTGTCATTCCTTTCAAACACTTGGTGTTGATGCTATAAAAGCTAGAGCAGGTCAAATAATTTGAAACTTCAAGTGTCCAGGTTGCAGTAGGATATCAGTAAGTAGAAGGAAGGCCTGGTGCTTTTCTGAGCTGCTTTAGTGTGGCTAGTGTTGCTTTATAGCCACCAAAATCACTATCCTCTCCTCAGTGTTCATTTTCAATTTCTGAAACTTCATATAACTGGAGTTTAAATGTAGGAAAATTAAATTCAAAAAAATAATAAAATAAGGTTATTCTTTATCAGTCACCAAAGGGAATGTCACAGTAGTGATTAAAGCATGTCTGATGAACACACTGAATTTCTACCTTCCATTCAAGCTTAGGAAGAATGCAACTTAAGATCAGTTAAGGGCAGGAAGCCAAGCAAAGTCAGGCCTGGTTAGTATAGGAGACCACCTAGGAAGACCAGGTACTGTAGGCGTAAAAAAATAAAATAAGCTGACAAGGCCCTTGTAATCTGTGAGGTCAACCATGGGTTGCTTTGCCTAAAAAGAAAGATCAGTTTAGGGCAGAGTAGAGTTTGCTGGTGGCCTGTGAGGGACTATCAGTTGCTCATGGACTTGTGGCATTTTTTATAAATTTTTATTTATAACAGCTATGTGAAAATTGAAATAAACTTAGAAATTCTGTCTCTTTCTTTGTAATGTAAGTGGGTGGCCGGCAGGCCGAAGGGCCACAGACTTGGCTCTGAGCCTCATTCTTCCCTTACTTGAGTCCTGATTGGATTTAATTCAGAACTCTTGGAGCCTTTTGGAGAGTTCCCATAGAACTTTTGCTCTGAAGGAAACTTTTGGATATACTGAAGCACACACTTCACGTGTACTCTGGCCTTTGATTTTTACCTTTTGAGCAGTTATAATAAAAAATTTCAGGATTGAAGTATTCAGGCATGCAAAGCCCTTCATAGAACTGAAAATTAGATTTACTGAAGGTTTACAGTTGCCTGTCACCTGATGGCATTTCCTGTTTGTAATGCTCTGGGTTCTTGTGGATGGGGATTGAAAACATGTTAATACTACTAGTTGCAACCAAGACTGGGTGTTTCTCCCTCAGTGCCACCTCTGCTCCATCTGCCCCCATAGCACCTCAACCTTCACCCGTGCCCGGTATGCTCATTCTCTTCTCCCTATAGTATGGAAACCTGCTCAAAAGAGAGGATCTAATAATTTCATTTGCACTGTGGTAAAATGGTGATGTTTTGCCTGACATGTTGACTCTTCCAGGACTATTCATCTTTTTAGTAAACAGAAAAGTCTCTCAGTATTCAACTTGATTTAGTAAATATTTACTGAGTTCCTACCAAGTGCCAGACACTAGACTAGACACTCAAACTTTTTTTAATAGATGCTTTTTTCATTTATTTTTTTAAAAAAGATTCGAGTCCGCATGGCTCAATTTTGCATAGTCTTTGCTAAATAGTGTCTCCATATTGGGCTATATCCTGAGTCTACAAAGTTGTCTAAAAGGTTTCTCCCCCTGGATGCCCTAGATTGGTGGTGATGTAAAGCAAAGAAGAGGGAACTGAATGTTAAAGATACAAGTGAAGTGGTATGCGAACCTAGTGTAAAAAGTCATTAATTCAGCTACCTTTACAGAAGGCTTCAAGAAGGAAGTGGCTTCTAAACTAATCCTTGATGAATGAGGAGGGACTGTGATAGATTTGGGGAAGGGCTTTTTAGAGATGGAAGTAGATGTGAGAGATGAAGCTGAAAAGGAAGTTTAGTGACTGATAATAGGGAATCTTGAATTCTTTGCTAAGTTAATTAATTTATCAAATATTGATTGACTGCTTTATCTGTGATAGGCACTATTCTAGTAGCTAGGGATATAGCAGAGAACATACCAGACAGCAAATAATGTCCCTGCATTCTCGTCAGGAGGCAGAGTTTCTAGAAGGTTACAAGCATTGCCACTAAAAATAAAGCAATTTAAGGGGATCGGGTTGCTACTTTAGATAGGATGGGCCTGGCTTATTTTTAGGTTGAATCTTTAAAGGTTTTTGTGGAGGGGAGCAGCATGAGCCAATCTGGATTTCTGGAAGGATAATTTTGGAGGCAGTGTGATGGGAGGACTAGAGATGGAGAACAGGGAGATTATTTAGGAGGCTATAATTATGGACCAGGTGAGAGAGGATATGCAATGCTGGTAGAAATTTAAAGAAAGGAATGATGTGACAGGCACTGGTCAAATTGTAAACAGTGAGATGTAGGAAGCGATAAAGGTGGAGAAATTAAGGATGTTAATTATGGATAATTTTAAATAAATGATATAATTTACCATCATGAAAAATTTAAGAATAGTTGACAGCGAATTTGTTGTGAGGTAACAACAGCTTGACATCTGAGAGGCAGTTGGAAATTTAAGAAACACTCAGGAGATAGGTCAGAACTCAAAAGGTGTGTTTGAGGTTAATTAGGATATAGTCTAATTCCTCTCTCTTTTCTGAGTCTGTGCAGCTTTTGTGTGACTCTCTTAGGCTTCAGAACTTAGGGAGCCATATGTATTTTTAAATGTAGTTGATGCTTTTGTGTTTGCCTGATCTTGTTTTAAAAGAAGAAAAAAGTGATAAACAATGGGAAAATATAATCAAGTGGATTTGTTGTAATAGAATTTAAAGTCAGAATAATGGAGACATGAGCAAGGTTAAAGGAATTGAACCTAAATGACAAAATATGCTAATTAATATATTTTGTGGTGTTTTATAAAAGCTGATGAGGTTAAATGAGTAGGAAATTGAGCTGCAAATAAATAGAATGCCATCAAGGTCTCCACATGCAGTTGAATCAGCTGGAGAAAGTACATTTTGTGTTCAGTCATTGTAGTGCTCTATATATAGCATTCTGTTTATATACTTCTTTTTAAACTTTTTATCTAAGCTGTTTTACTAATCATCTCCATTTCTTAGTAAGATGCCTCCTTTTTAGTATTTTCTACAAAGCTTGAAGAAATGTACTGGTGTCAAATTAAGTCTTTGGAACGGTCTAAAAATAAATTATTGAAGCCATTATATTATTTGAGGTTTAGTGCTTTGAACTCAAAAGTGCATTAGTTGCTTTTGATAGAAAATGATTGTCAGGTGGCTCACTTAAGTATATTAATATACTCACACAGCAGCACTTGATGTCTTCCTTGTGGTGGGATGTATATGGTATTAAGGAAGAAGATTAGGAAGTGAAGAAGCCTTTTGTAGGAACTGGTGCACCGTGGAACCTCTACATTATTTCACCTTTGTCCAGTAAGTTAGTTTCTTACCGTTCTTGATGGTGATACTTTTTATTATACCTTTCATTTGAATTAGCCCTATAGTTTACAGAGTGCTGCTAAAGTCATATTTAGAATTTTATTTATTTCTTGTAGCAAATCATTATGGTCAGTATAATACTACCATTCTATGTTTGAGGAAACTGAAGTGTTACACATAGATCAGTATTTCCTTCTCAGTGTGCCATGACATTATGGGACATTAAATAAACTTTATTAGTGAATTGTTTCCAACACAGGATCGCTGTGAGAAACTTAAGTAGATTTATCCCAAAATAAAAATGGTAAGCTATTTTCAGTTGAATTCTGGCTTTGAGGTTGTATTTCAGAAAGAACCTTTTTGCTTTTCTTGTTACTTGTTAAATATATGACTTTATATTTTTCTCAACTTAAAATAAGAATCATTTTAACTTTTTTCCTCCTGAACTTTTTCTCATTTCCTTCTAGCTACTTTGTTTTCTCTAACACTTTCAGTTTTGAATTTTGACACTTTGACAATTTATATGGGAAAGGTGTGATGAGAAAAGGTGAATATATAAAAGACTTTTTGTTAAAATTTTTTCTTACAAAGTTTCAAACACACAAAAATAGGATAACACTGAATGCCATTTATTGTTCATATTCGACAACTGTCAACTATTGCCACATTTGCTTTTTCTATCCCTTATTTATAAAGTAAACCTCAGACTTGTATATCTCTCATGCATCAGTCTACATCTCTAAAAAAGTACATATTACATAAATGCAATACCAGCATTACATCTAACAAAATTAACACTAATTCTTTGATATTATCAATTATCCAGTTCATAATCAGATTTCCTGGTTCCTGAAATGTCTTTTTACAGTTAATATGTTCAAATCCAGATCAGATAAGTTCCACATATTACATTTGGTTAAAGACCAATTTTTAAAGCCAATGGTTGTTAAGGAGCCACATGGGGAAGCTCTTACTGACCCTTTCCACAATTTTATTTTCTGCTTCCTGTAATATTCCGTCCTTCTCTGTTATTCTCAACTAATTTTTTTTCTTTTTTGGGGGAGTAGGTTATGGAGAGCTCCCAAGTCAATAAAATTACAAATGAGAAATCAAAAATTTTTAAAGCAATCTTTATTTAATTCTAGCAAATATTACATAGTAATCTAAAGTCCTACACTTTTAAAGATGTCTAAAATGTTAACATTAAAAAAATAAAAATAAAACATTAACATGACTGGGATTAATGGTCAATATTATACAATAAATTGAACAATAACGCAATATAAGCATTTTATGAAAGTGCTAGTGAAGAAAAGATATGAAATGCAATCTGAATTACTTTAATAAATTAATATGGTAGTATTCAGTTTATAGGAATTGATTTGCATTTAATATGACCAAAAGTAAAAAATAGCAATGACAGTGATGATTCTCACTTCTAAATGCAATATTCCAGACTTGTAGTTTGTTCTCTTTTTTATAATAGGTATAGGTCTATATAGAGAGATCTTTTATTTTGTATTGCCAAAGTAGCCAATCTGCTTAACCTTTTTTCTTCCAACATTCTTATGTTTTTACCTAACAGACTTGTACTACTTCATTTTTATTAAAAGTATATTTGTTATACAATATTATTAGTGTCAGATGTACAGCATAGTGATTTGACATTTATATATCTTCTGACATGCTCGCCACACTAAGTCTAGTAATCATCTGTCACTATGCAGAGTTATCACACTAATAGTGACCGTATTCCCCTTCAGTTTTCTCATGCACTCCCAATCCCCTCTGGCAACCACCAGTTTATTCTTTGTTTCCAAGTCTGTTTTGATTCTTTTTATTTCTTCGTTTTGAATTTTTTAAATTCCACATATAAGTGAAATCATACAGTATTTGTCTTTTTTGTCTGACTTATTTCTGATAGGTTATTTCGGAAATAAATATTTGAAATACCAATCTAGAGATTTCCAAGGTCATATAAGGTGGTCCAAAGAGGATCTTAGTTCCCTTTCCATAACCTTATAACATCCGACCATATGGAATTCTCCTGAATCACTAAAAATAATAAATCATTTTTACTATAGTGCATTGTTGTGTATGACCATCTAGGGTAATTCTTCTTGGAATGTCACAACTAAGTGACATTTCTCAAACTTTGGAGAGGAAATGGTAGAGCATGGCTGTCAAAGTACCTTTCCCTAATTATCACTTAATCTACTTTAAACCAGATTTACTAGTTTCTAAGGTATACTTGGAATCATGTGGAGATACATAAATTACTTTTGTACGAAAGAGATTACAGAATCCTTTTAACATTGTAATCAGTCTCAGATATTTTACTTAAAAAAAAAAAGAATAATGTAAAAATCTTTGTATAAAATTGGCATTCCAGTTTGTTAAAAATAGTCTTTCAATCAGAAGTTCCCTCTGGTACTTAGCCAGTAATATTGACCAGAAAGATGGAATCCTGTGTCAGAATTTGAGCGCCTGGCATAGTATCTGCTTTATAAAATGTGCCGCTTAGATATCTTTAAACCTGTCAAGTTTATCTATGTGCACCACTTCTTTTTCTAATGATACCAGATAAATGAGGTTTCTCTAGTCTGATCACATTTAGGAATTGTTTTTAAAAAAGATTTGGGACAAGAAAAAATATCAAAATGTTTGCTACAAATTTTCCATTTGTGATGTCTTATAGTAAAGAGTATATATGTGTCCTTTATATTGCATATGATATTTGCTAAAATTTTTTCATTCGTAGTATCTGACACATACTAAACTATATGTTTTTACAAATATTTGTCATCTGTCTGTACAAGTGCTTAATTATTGCTTAAAAAATTAGCCTATATGACCCAAAATGTGAACAGCTGTGAAATTTATGGTTGAAAAAAATCTCTTGAGCTGTAAGAATATAATACTTTATGCTTGTTGATTATAGGCTGAAGACTTTAAGTGACAAGTCAAGAGAAGCTAAAGTAAAAAGCAAACCAAGGTAAGCTTGTGCTAAGATGTTATTTACTATGACTTAAATTTTGTACAACTTGGTTGTAGTCCTGATGGTATAAATAATGGGTTTTACATACGTTGAATGCATCTGACTATAAAAAACTACTTGATTCTTTCTGAGTTTTGTAGCACTGGAAAATTTTTTGATAGAATTGTAAAATGGTTGAAAAATTGTAAAATGGTGAAGTGTAATTGCTTTACTCTGACAATGGCTATTGTTTGATCACAGTCATTTTTATTTGTATATTAAGAGCAAAGTAAAATTCCTGCATTATTAAGAAGCAAATTAATAATGGAACAGCACTTTGTCAGCAAGCCTCTATAGCCACGTTATCTTTTTTATATGAAAACACCGGTGTTGTATAAATTTTTCATTTTTTAATAAAGCATATGATAAAATTTCACTTTCAACCTAGAGGTGATGAGCTTTAAAAAAAAAATGCTTATTATTTAGCATTACGTTAAAGTGTTTATTAAGTGCTAAAAATCTGTAGGGCAAAATGATGGTTGTTAGTATTTTACAGTTATTAACTGAAATAAAGCAATATGTTTCTCTAAAAGTTTAAATTGTTATTAGTGATTTTAAAATATTAAACATTACAATTGACAATGTCAAAATTCTTGTATTTTGTTTTAAGTTAGCATAAATGAGAAACAGTTTTAATAAAATGTTTCTTTTGGCAGGACCGTTTCATATTTGCCAAAGTACTCTGCTGGACTAGAACTACTTAGCAGGTAAATGTTTTTATTTAAATAAGGTTAAGCTTCTAACTGATGTCTAAAAATATTTTATAATTTTATATATAGAAACCTTAAATCAACTAAATTTTATCTGAATATGATTGGAATTATTCTTTTCTCTGAGGGGCTTTTACTTTTTACTGATTAATACATAGTCCATTCAGGTTGAGTGATTGATCAACATTATATTTACTAGTCAATACTTTATTGTGTATATTTATTATGCTTTTGGTTTCTTTGTGTCAAGAAGATGGATTCCGATTTTGAGTCCTCAATAATTTTCTTACTTTGGTTCTTAATTTTATATCACTTTTTCTTCAATTTATTTCTATTGACATGGAGATTAATATTAAAACACATGGTTTTCTTAGATATAACACCAAAAGCATAAGAAGAGAAAAAAATAAATTAATTGGACTTTATATAAATTAAAAACTTTTTTACTTCAAAGAACAAAAGAAAGGGAAACAACAGTCCACAGAATGGTAGAAAATATTTGCAAATCATATATCTGATGAGGGACTCATTTTTAGCGTGTATAAGAAACTTTTATAACTCAAAAATAAAAAGACAACCCAATGAAGAATTAGGCAAAGGA
This sequence comes from Macroglossus sobrinus, assembly GCA_004027375.1. NCBI lineage: Eukaryota > Metazoa > Chordata > Mammalia > Chiroptera > Pteropodidae > Macroglossus > Macroglossus sobrinus. The sequence goes on along the minus strand of PVKZ01000711.1, from coordinate 180,207 downwards.
TCTGACATTTGCCTAAGGAAGATAGACAAATGACCAGTAAGCACATGAAAAGGAAATGCAAATCAAAAACGGGAAATGCAAATCAAAACCATAATGAAATACCACTTCACACTCACTAGCATGGCTACAATCAGAAAGATAGACAATAACAAATGTTATCCAGAATGCTGGTGGGAATGTAAAATGGTGCAGCCACTGTGGAAAACAGTTTGGTAGTTTCCCAGATAGTTAAACAGAATTATCATATGACCCAGCAATTTCACAAGAACAGAATTAAAAACTTATGTCTACATAAAAACTTGTACATAACTGTGTATAGCAGCTTTATTCATAAAGAAGTGTTGTTTAGAATAGCCAAAAAGTAGAAGCAGCACAAATATTCATCAACCGATAAATGGATAAACAAAGTGTGATATATTCATATAATGTAATATTCGGCCGCAAAAAAAGAATGAAGTACTGATACATGCTGAAATGTGAACGAAACATAAATCTGCTAAGTGAAAGAAAGAAACCCAACATAAAAGGCCACATATTGTATGATTCCATTTATATGAAATGTCCAGAATAGGTGAATCCATGGAGATAGAAGTAGATGTACTAAAAACTACTGAATTATATATACACTTAAAGAGGGTGAATTTTATGGTATATGAATTACTTCAGTAAAGCTGTTAGAAGAATAAGAACATGATTTAAGTATGCTGTTATATGTTGTTCTGTACTTATTGTGCCATCTGATAGATGTGTGGTTAAGATGTGTGCAGTAGAAGATAATGGTTCTTTTCCTTATCTGCATTTTTGATGACATAATCATCTGCACCCATGTTTTGCTTTCTCTTCTAGTTCTTTATTGGGTTTCTTTTTATGGTTGCTAAATCTAGAAATTTTTTTCTTTTCTGAAATTAAAAGTGCTTAATTTAATATTCATTTCCTGCTTGGTTTTGTTGTGTGAAGAAAATAAGTGAACATGAAAGGAGGTGTAGTAAAAATTAATCAGAGGTGTACTATTTACTATTTACATTTTATCTTTTTTTTTTAATTTAGTTATTTAGTTGAAAACTCCATTGAAAACTTTATTTTAGAGATGTGGACTTTTGTGTGGTATTTTCTGGAATGGGGTACATTTGGGGACTTAATATGAAAAATTTACAGTCATAGGAAGATGTCTAACGTGTCCGTTCATTACACTGAGATACAGTCTTTTAGAACTAGTATTGGATGGAAGAAAGACCATTTTAAATAGTAAATATCTAAATCATAATTTTTTAATTGTTAAAAAATGTGATAAAATACACATAACATAAAATTTATCGTCTTATCCATTCTTAAGTGTACAGTTCAGTAGTGTTAAGTGCATTCACGTTGTCATGCAGCCAATCTCCAAAATTCTTTTCACCTTGCAAAACTGAAACTACACATTAAACAACAACTCCCTTTTGCCCCTAGGCCCTGCCTCAGGCCGTCATTCTACTTTTTCTTTCTATAAATTTGACTAGTACTCTAGGTACTATTTATGAATAAGTGGAATCATACAGCATTTGTCTTTGTGACTGGCTTATTTCACTTAGCATAATGTTTTCAAAGTTCATCCATACTGAAGCATAGCATATGTCAGATTTTTTTTTCTTTTTTAAGTTTGAATAATATTCCACTGTAAGTATACAGTCATGTGCTGTATAACAATGTTTCAGTCGATGACAGACCACACATATGGTGGTCCCATAAGATTATCATGGAGCTGAATTTCTTGTAGGAAATGGAAGGTTATGTGGTTTGAGAGAAGTTTTTTCTTTTATGGGAGCAGTATTTGTGGGGCTTGGCAATAGATTTCTTCTCATTCATAGCACCTCAATTTTGAGTGCACAAATTACAATTCAATCAGTCAACTACCTACCTGTTTCAGCGCAGAAGAGCCTGTCCCCCCAGCACTACATATTTTGAGGATGCTACAGCCCTTCTAGATTTAGTGTGATGGTCTTAGGGGTACATTGCTGTAAATTCTTTGTTGAGGACCTAAAATCCTATACAAGGGCACAGGTCTACAGGGGCTACCTTAAAAAGTACAGGAATACCTCGTTATATTGCACTTCATAGATGTTACATTTCATACTGAGGGCAAGATCCTCCACCAAAAAGGTTATAACTCGCTTTACTGCAATGACCTGGAACTGAATCCACAGTATCCCTGAGGTATGCCTGTATTGAGTACCACTAAAACTTTAGAGAAAGCTTTCTGTATTGTACTGTACTGTAGAGTAGAGTCAGTCTGTTCCTGTACTTCAGAAATAATTTCAGGTTGTTACAATATAAAGCAAATACAAGTTTTATTTCTTCCATCAATTCAATGCCAGAGAGCACCCTTTGTGCCAGATAAAATAAAAATCTGGTTTCATTGATTTTTGTCTGTTGTTTTTAAATTCTCTACTTTATTTCTGCTCTAATCTTTAATATTTTTTTCTTCAAGCTTTAGGTTCAGTTTGTTCTATTTCTAGTTCCCTAAGTTGTGAAGTTAGGATTGATTTGAAATCTTTTTTTCTTTTTTGATATAAGCATACATAGCTATAAATTTCCCTCTTAGCCCTGTTTTTGCTGTACCCCATAATTTTGGGTATGTTGTAGTTTCATTTTCATTCATCTCTTAATATTTTCTGATTTCCCTTCTGATTTCTTCTTTGACCCATTAGTTTTTTAAGTGTGTTGTTAAATTTACACAAATTTTTGAATTTTTCAATTTTCTGTTTGTTATTGATTTCTAATTCCATTATAGTCAGAGAAGATACTTTGCATAATATCTCCTTTTAAAAATATACATACTTTATTTTTTAGAGTAGTCTTAAGTACACAGCAAAACTGTTGGAAGGTTCAGAGATTTCTCATAACCACCTTTAAAATTTATTGAGGCTTAATTTGTGGCCTAACACATGGTTTTTCCTCAAGAAAGTCCCATATGCACTTGAGAAGAATATGTCTTCTGTTGCTGGACAGAGTATTCTGTATATGTCTGTTATACCTGGTTGATTGATTATATTGCTCAGGTTCTCTCTTCTGTCTGGTCATTTTATCCATTATCAAGAGTGGGGTACTGAAGTCTCCCTTATTGGAGAATGTTAATTTCTCCCTTCTGTTTTGTTAATTATTGCTTCATATATTTTGAAGATCATGTACAATAATACAATTTTCAAAACCAGGACATTAACATTGATAAACAACAGGCATACCTTGGAGATATTGCAGGTACAGTTACAGACCACCACGATAAAGCAAGTATCACAAAAAAAGCAAGTTGTAATTCTTTTGCTGGTGGAGGGTGTCTTGCCTTCAATTTGTAGAAACTGCAACATCTGTGAAGTTCAGTGAAATGAAGTGCAGTAAAATGAGGTCTGCCTGTAAACTACAGAACTTATTCAAATTTCATCAGTTATCCCACTAATGTCCTTGTTTCTGGACCAGGATCCAATGTGGAATCACGTGTTATATTTAGTTACCATATCTCCTTCATCTCTTTTAATCTGGCACAGTTTCTGAGTCTCTCTTTCATGACCTCAACACTTTTAAACTGTACTGGCCAGTTATTTTGCAAAATATTTTTCAGTTTGGGTTTATCTGTTTTCTTGTGACTAAATTCAAGTTAGTGCCATTTTGGCCAAAATGCGGGAAGAGTAATGTTGTGTCCTTCCAGTGTATCATGTCAGTAGGCACATGACATTTATATGTCTCATTACTGTTAATCACTTGGTTAATGAAGTGTCTGCCTGGTTTCTCCACTGTTAAGACTGTTTTCTCCTTTATGATTAATGCATGTCCTGTGGGGAGATGCTTTGAGATTATGTAAATGTCTTGTTTCTCTTTATAATTTTACCCACTGATTTTAGCATCCATTGGAATTCTTACCTGAAATAATTATGATGGTGTTTATCAAATGGTGATTTTCTATTTTTATCATTTTTCTACAATTATTAATTGGAATTCCACTGTAAGGAAGGGTTTTTTCCTTTTCCCCATTTATTCAGTTATTTAAATAACTATAAACTTATGGAACTTTGTTATTCTTTGAGTTCTAACCCATTAGTACCATTATTTATTTTGTTGCTTAAATTCTCCCAGATTTGGCCATTGGAAGCCCCTTCAAGTTAACTTCTGTGTCCTTGTGACATATCCCCATTATTTTTTTTTAATATGTGGTTTTCATTTTGAAATTTTTTTACTTTTCTTAGGTATGAAGATACATGGGCTGCACTTCACAAAAGAGCCAAGGAGTGTGCGCGTGCTGGGGAGGTACAAAATTATCGGCTAATCTTATAGCTGCAAGAAATCATGACAAAATCCTTTTGCAATGTTAAATGCTAGTTTTTAAGAAATAAATTTATAATTGTATTAAAATGTTTCACAGAATATCCAAAATTGAATTTAGTTGATTATGAAACTCCCTAAATAAGGCACATTTCCATATTATCTTAGTTAAGTAATTTAGTTAGGCTTAGAGAATTTATAACTTTTATTCTCAAATCACAAGTAAATGCTTGTTTTCTCTAGATATAATGCTTTGATTTTGAGTCTGATGCCTTTCTAATATATATAAATTATAAGATATAATTTCTTTTTACCCACTATTTAAGAATTTCTAATTATTTTAGCAAAAGCTTAACTTTGTTCACTCTACCTAAAATTATTAATTTGCTTAGCAAATAAATATAAAAATTTCAGAAGTAATCCTGAATTTACTTAGAAGAACAAATCATTTGCCAGCATTATGTATAATGTGTATAATGAATAAAAGTAACTTGTATTTGGTACATGTACTTAAAGCTTTATAAGCCAGGGTAGAATACTCTCTGCTATTGATGTCAATGAAACTTTCTAAAAACACTTCTGTGATTCTAACTTTAATTTAGACTGACTTTCTTTCCCATTTTAAATTAGTGAAGCTGTAATAGTTGTGTAGAACAGAGTTAATATGTATGAAATTTAGACATTAGTGTTTCTCTGAGAAATAACTGAAAAAGGAATAATGTAGGTTTCTGGCAGTAAGACAGAGTAGGTACTTTGAAAAGCCCTATGGCTACAAAACATCTAAATGCTGGATAGATTTAAAATATATATATATATATTTTAATGTATTAAGCTTATAAAAATTAAAGTATATCTTAAAGAGAAAAAAAAAAGGAAAGGAAAAAGAAAAAGAGAACTGAAATCAAGAGTGATTAAATAAACCACAGAAGCTGAGGTCAAATACTAAAACAAAAGCTGTAGAAATTTGTGGGGACAGGAGATTTTGTCTATGGGGAACTGAATCTGAGACTCCTACGTAAAGCTCTTGGATATTTTTTTTTTCTAGTTGGGATGTTTATTACTTTTTCTATTGATAGCAGTGAAAATCACTAGAACTGTACTTTTGTCCTTTTCAGATGATCTGCCTTAAAATCATTCTTTTTAAAATAGTATAGGAGATAAAATTTAGTTTTAAAATTTTAAATAATTTAAATACTAAAGACAGAAACTGATTTTTTTCCCATTACTAATGAGAAAAAAAAGAGATCCAGTTTAATCAAGATCAGACTATTATAAATTTTAAGCACTTAACTAAGCTAAAAAAAATCGGAAGATTAATTACAACAGTTAGATGTAGAGAATATCATTTGTGTGTTTTTTAGGTTCATTATGGTGGTTATATAGCCAGAAAACCAATAGAAGTTCTCAAGTCCATTGTCGGATAATATAATTTGGGCAAGCACTCTTAACATCACTTTCATTTAATATGCACTACATGCACATGAAAAAGGTAGGGAAAAAGTTTATGAGTCCATGCATTAAAGACAAGGTAGACTGATACTGTTGCCAGATGCACTCTGAGTCAATTAGGGTGTTGCTCATAGTTCTTTATACTTAATGGTTTCCATGAAAATAAATGCAGAAGCAGAAGTGTGCATGTATCCCAAAGCATCTTCTTTATTTGGTTTCCTGTGCTTTCTTTGCATTCCATTTTTCCTTTGCCTTTTCTACTAGTGGTATTTACTGTCAGTGTTCTTTAACAATTCCATAATGAAAGGTAGGTAATTATGCTTCTTTCTGATATTCTCAATCATATTTTTAAAATTTTTGTACTTCAATAAGCATCTGATTTTTGGCAACATCTGACTGAATAGCATTTACCATATTACCCTGATCTGTATCCTGTCTTTGTAACTCTGCTATCTTATGTTCATATACCATTTTTCTTTTGGACACAATGGCCATTAAATGCAATTTCACCTTCACTTCGCTTTTGTATTCTTTTTTCTGTGACTGGCCTTACTGCAATGATCCAGCCAGTCGTCTTGATTGCATGCACCTAAATCAGTCCTTCTCTTAGTCCATCTACTTCATTTTGTCTTCCATTAACAGGAACATGACTGACGAAATTAAAAGCATCTTTTTCTTTTGCTGATGTCTTTGCATCAAATTCAAACATTTGCTATTTGTTTAAAGCTGTTGTGTATTTTTCGAATCACATGCAAATTGTTCAGTGTCAGACTTTTCATATTGCATCAAAACTTTAAGAAAATTCTTGATAGGAACAGTTTGGTAATGCACTTAATATGGCTTTAATAGTACAAACATTAATTAACTGGCCAAAACTTCTGTTGAAGTCTGGAGTCCTGAACCACAAACCTTGCTGATTATTCTGACTGCCACTTGGGGAAAAAAAATTAACCCATTAACTGACTTTATTTTTTCAAAGTTCTCAGACTCTAAACTCCATATTTCTTTTACTTTGGCTCCTCAGCAACCAATTTCTTTAATGAGCCCAGTGAAGACCCCAGGGTTGCTTTCCATGAGGCACCACTCCCTGATGTTTACTGTCATGGCCCTGGTCACAACGCACCACTCCACTTCGGGCTCTGGGTGCTCCTGGCACCCACCGCCACTGGTCACTGATCTTGGCATACCCACTGCTGAGTTCATCAACCCCGTGTCCAAAGCTCTTGGATCTTTGAAGTGGCTATATCCCTCAGTGAAAAGTTATGCTAGGAAAAAGAAAAGAAAAGCTACCTTTGGGTAAAGAAGGCAACAAGGAAACCTGTCTGTCTTCATGACAATTTGGAATAACATAGTCTTCTTTTTGTGTTTGTTACCATGGTCTTGGCCCAGTGTGAGTGTGGGGCTCTAATTTATACTTCCTACATTATCAAGGAACCAGTACATTAAGAAATGAAAGGGCCACAGATGACTTTTTTTTTTTTTGACACCCAACAGATATAAACACAAATTCTACATGGATAACTTTGTAAACCTAGACCCCTCAAGATTCCTACACATTAATTTCTCACTATCCCCTTCAAAAAAAAATTAGCAAACACAGAAATTTATTACCAAAAGTATGAAAGTCATCAAAACCAAAAGTAAGATTTATACAGACTTTGGACTTTAGATATCACACTATTGGACATAGACTATTAAGTAGGTATATACAATGTTTTTTAAAGAGATAAAAAATGGATTAAAAATGAGTAAGGAACAAGACTGTATCATACATGACTTTAAAAATTCATTAAAATTAAAAACCCAAAGAATGTGCTTAACAGCAGTTATATGCAGCTGAAGGAAAAATATAGTGAAGCAGATAAAGTCAGTCACGCAGAAAAGATCTCTGAGAAAAGAAAATGGAAAGTATGAAAGAGGAGTTAACAGAGAAAAAAAATAAAAGGTTTTTAAGGTTGAACCAAGTGAGATCAATATTGGACCAATTTTGATCTGTAAAATTACAGTTTCATATGGATCAGCTTAATATATCTAAAAAACTTTCTGGAAAGAGATAATGAGGTAACAACAGTATAGGAAAAGACAAATGGCTAAGAATTTTTCAGAAATGAGATGTAAATTTTTAGATCCAAAAAATATAAGCAAACAAAATAAATAATTATACCTAGATACCTCATATTGAAACTGTAGAACATCGAAATCAAGGAGAAGAGCTCAAAGCAATTAAAGAGAATAGTTTCACAGAAGATATCTCAAACTATTGTCAATAATGAGGGCAAAGTAAGACATTTTCAGAAAAAAATAGTTTATCAACAATCACACAATAAAGGAACTTCTAAAGAATGTGTATCCTTTCAGAATAAAGGAAAATGATTTCGGAAGGTAGGTCTATGATATAAAAAGAAATAGTGAGCAAAGAAAATGATAAAATAAAGATTGAACAATGACTGTATATTTTATCAGTTATCTAATTTGTGGGATTGAAAATGATAGATCAGAAATGCCCATTAACAATAGCAAGTAACCTGGAAGGTAGATTATCAGAGTTAAAGCATTCTAAAGTTCTTGCATTACTTAGGGAGAGTGGATTAATATCAATTAGCCTCAGATTTAAAGTTAAATATGAAGGGTAAAATTTCAAGGGTAACCAGTGAAGAATAGAAATAGCATCATCTCTCACTTAATTTCAATAATCGGTTTCTAAAAATCAGATGTAGTGTACAAACACTAACCAGGAACCTATTAATGTTCTAAATTGGAAAAGTTGCAAAGTGTAATATGTCAACCCCAAACCCTCAACCAATATCCTTAAATATATTTAAAGCTAGAGAAACGCTTATATACATGGCTAGCAATCTGTTAGGATATAAAGTGCTTAAAACATAATTTTTTTATTACCAAAATTTTGATATAGTTGTTAACAAACAGTTAACAGTGCAGTAGTGTGGCCTCTCAACACTAGCAACATACAAGGCATAAAACTCCTTTATGGATGTGTTTCTCTTATTGTCTTATGATTCTGATGTCTTAACAGTTGCATTTGAAATGTAACTTAAGAATCTCCTCACATTGTTTTTAAATGTATCTTGGGTTTAAATGTAGAGTTTTCCTATGTAAATACTAGCCAAAACTTTGTATTGATTGGTATGTGTTCTGTGAATGTTGGATGATAAAAGGCATTTTGCCTCAGAGACTTCTGCGGTGTATAGTTGTATTCACAAACAAATTAAGCAATGTGTAAAAAAAGCAATATAACAGGCTCATTCCAGGATTAAAAGGCTGGTTTGACATTAGAAAATACTTTAAATGCAATTGACCATGTTAACATATTAAGGGAAAAAATATCTGATCGTCAAATACAGAACATAGATTTGGTAAAATTAATAATATATTAAGGTAAAACATTTAGTAAGTTTTAATAGAAGATAACATCTTTGTCTTGATATCTACCATATTTGCAATATATCAATCTCATATTTAACCGTCTTGCTAAATTCACTTACTCTGATAATTTATATTTGGGGTTGGGAGTTTCATCCCTTCTAATCCGTACAACTTTCACTTCTTCATGTCTTTTTATAGGTCCAGTATAATGATGAGTAAAAGTAGTTGAAGAATTTGGTTCAAATTTTGGTTCTATCATACTTAAATGTAAGAGGGAAAACTATATATATTTTAAAATATAGTAGAAGACTTCAGAGTAGAGAAAGATTTCTTCAACAAGGCATAAGATCACCAACTATAAGTAAAAATATAATTTTTATCAAAGCTTCTCTTTATCAAACAACACCATGAAAATGTTAAGCAATTTACAAAACAGAGGACAGGTGTTCAGAAAATATGAACAACTGCTACAAATCAATAAAAATAGGACAGTAATCCAATAGAAAAGCAAGCAAAAGATATAACCAGGCATTTTACAGAAGAAAAAATATAGGAGTGGTCAGTAAACATAAAAATTAGTTCAAACTTGATTAGTAATCAAGGAAATAAAAATTAAAACCACAAATCTGTGTTCCTTAGATTGTTGAAAATTTAAAGCTTAAGTTTTCTATGCAGTCACTTGCAGAACACTATTTCGTTTCTCCCTTTGTAGGAACAGCTTGGAAGGAGTATAAATCCATTGGCACAGTCACATTAGAAAAAATGAGTTGGCATTAAGTGGAACTTGAAGTTGCACATACCTTTCAAACAGTTCCACTTCCTAGGGATATTTCCAGAGCATCGCATACCAAGCTTCCCCCAATATTGGTATGACACATATTTCCTTTGTAATATTGGCATGGTATCATTTGTTTACTATGTAATACATAGATGAGGCTACTTGAAGTTACCTCTGAGGTGGCTAGGCTGGGGAAAATCTAGTTACCCTAAGTCCTTTGAGCCACTCTGAAAGATGAGATCAAAACTTTGGACACATCTGTAACTCACATGTGAAGCTTGCACATGAGCACAGATTTGTAGCAGAATGTTGTAGCAGGTTCTGTTGAAATTTAATAGTCTCAAAGTCTATCTACAGAATAAATAATAATAATACTCATAAAATCAAATATACAGCAGTGAAAATTTGTGAACTACTACCCTTACGTTTATCAACATGGATGTATCATACAAACAACATTGAATGAAGACTGTATCCTATAGAGCAGGGGTACCCGACCCCAGTATCAGTCCATGACTTGTTAGGAACCAGGCTGCACGGCAAGAATTGATCAGTGGGTGGATGAGCAAGCGAAGCTTCTCCTGTATTTGCAGCTGCTCCCCAGCTCTAGCATCTCCACCTCAGCTCCACCTCAGATCACCAGGCTTTAGAGTCTCAGAGGAGCACTGGTCCCTGGTACCAAAAAGGTTGGAGACTGCTGCAGAGGATCTTTAACACAAATTATTCTTCTGATTATAAGAACTATTTCATGATAAAATATATAGGAGAAAGAATTTCTTGTCAGATCTGGTGAATTTATGCTATCTTGTGATCTTAAATTTTTTCATAGTTGAGTACTCATTTTAAGACCACATCTGATCAAAAGTGTCTTCAGAAAAACAGTTCTCAAACTTAAAAAATAAAATTTATTTTAAAGCCCTCTGATGTATTGTTGAGACACATGTAAATATTTAAAATGTGTATCTTTAAGATATATATGTTCAACCCGTCATGTGTATATTTTGTCAGACCATGCTCATGTGCCTTTGGTGGCCTTTAACCAGTTTCAACCTGTCAGGACAAATGTACTTTAGGACAATTCAATCTTGTTTGACAAATTATTTTATATTCATCTACTTTAAAGCTAATTCTTACTATGTAGTAGTAAAATTCAGAGCAGTAGCTTAGACAACAAGCAGCTGTTGTCAATGGTAACTGTGTCGTCTAGGTTTTTTCTACAAGTTTTTTAGAAGTTCTTTGTTTTTTTTTCCTATAGCAATATATAAATGAACAAATAGTTAATATTGACTTAGGGATTAGACACTGAGGACAGCTTTTTAAAGTTAGTTTCCATGTATTATTTGCTTATAATTTCTATTGTGAAATATTTGCTTGCCTTCAAATTCAATTCTCAAGATTCCTGTTTTATTTAACAATTTGACCTGTAAGCTGGGTAAATTAAACATGCTTCACTGTGTTCCAGTGTGGATCTCCTCTGCCTGTGGTAGAAGGTGACCTGAACTGGGTGTTGGAAATTCTAGTTTCTGCACTAATACATTTTGACCTTGGGCACATAGTCTCTCTATTTTAGTCTTCTCCTCTTTAAAATGGTATACCACCAGTTACCCTACTCGCCAAACAAAGTAATATGGAAATCACATGAGATAACGTGCCCCCAAACTCTGAATTGTACAGTAGGTACTGGCATTGGTCATTTTATGAATCATGGCTGTTCCTTAATGGTCATTCTCCTAATTTCAGTATCTACCAGGAAGAATTTTGGAATAAAGTACTATGGATTTGTCTTTCTCCTTAAACTCGATTCCCTAGTGTTAAATCTAGAGTTATTCAGAATTGTTTACTTGGAGGTGGACACATTGACCTTTTGGAGATGGCTCATTTCTTATCGCTCGATAAAGTTTAAGTACATACAGATTTTTAGAACCATTTCTTTTACTAGCTTTTCACTTTACTTTTTCCTTTTATATACCCCTATAGCACGATCTCTAGAATATTGATTTAAGGGTATGGGCTTAAGTGTCAGACTTCCTGGGATTTAATCAAGTCCCATTGTGGCCCTTTGGAGAGTGATTTGGCTTCAGTATGCTACGCCTCTGTACTAATGCTTAGTTTAAAAGATTGCTGTGTGGTTTAAATGACAAAATATATGTAAATTGCTTAGCACAGGGCCTGGCACATAGCAAATGCTCGAAGTGTTTTAGTTATTATTACATAATTTCCGATAATGATTTCCGAAAATCCACGCAACTTCTCACTCTTTTAAATGAAAATGATATTTTAGTGTATTCTGATATATTCTTTGTATATACATGTCTTATATTCTTTATTCAAAATATAATTTTTTAATTTTGTGGAAGGCTTGAACTAGGTTGTAGTTTTAATATTTAAATATGTTGCTCTTTAATTTTCAGTAAGAAATGGCTAATATCTAAAAATTGTGCTCAGGTTTTCAAGTTATTAACCTAATTAACCAGAGTAAGATTTATCAGACTTTTTAAAAGCTATGCCACATACCAGAAAAATATATTTATTCTCAAATCAGCCCTGTTATATAGGAATTACTTTTTCTTTTGTAGAGTTTAAACACTGAAGCTAAGAGAATTTGTTAGACCTGCTACCAGATGATAAGCACCAAGAGGGCAGGATTTTTTTTTTCCATTGTTTTGTTCACCATTATACCTAGTGCCTAAAGCAGTGCCTGGCAGATAGTGGGTGGTCTGTAGAATAGGAATATAAAACTAATGAGAAACACAACTTGAGTACAGCTTGGTGTCACCTCCTCAGTTCAATTGAGGCTTGTATATGAGAGATGATGTTATCCTTTCAATTTGGGCTGCAAAACAAAGGAGAGGTGTGGGAGATAGAGACAGACCCCTTTATTGTAGCTTAGTTCTTTTGTTTCAATGTTGTGAATGCCCTAGAATATTAACATGTAGAAACAAACAGTCTAACACCACATATAAATAATTTTTACATCTTATTTTAATATTTTTATTCCTGAAGTTCTTTCTTTAGTGACATTCAGTAAGAATCAGTTTTGTTCATGTTTCAACTCGTGAAGACTTAATCTTGGGATGTGTAAATTGCCTTTTTTAAATATAAATTTACTGTGAACTCTGATTTGCATATAAAATTTAAATGAATTTTTTCTGTTACATGATGAATTTTGCCATCTTTATATTTATTCTACTAATGTGTGGGTATCTTTTACAATTCTTGCTTATCAGTGATGTTTTCAAAAGATGACCTCTCCTTGCTCCTTCTGAATCTCATTCTGGGCTTCTTTGCCTCCCATCATCTTAAGACCAAAACAGAATTGTCTGGAAGAAACTGATGTGTGTTTTTTTCTTTACTGTCTTCAAGAAAAGAAGTTAGAATTATTTTAGGCTAGTCTAGTATCTCATCATGGTGCGATTAGGAACCCTTTACCTCTGTATTCCTTTTTTATCAGTATAAATTTTGTTCTCCTTTTTCTGGAATTGATCAGTTGCCTCAATAATTCCTTCATATATAAGTACCTTTTCCCTTATGCAACAAGTGTTCTGTTAAATGTTAACTGAATCATAGTGTATTCTAGATCTGTTAGGAAACTTCTGCTAAAAGAATTTATTTTGTAATTACTCAGTAATTATGTTTTGGGTTGTTTTTGTTTTCAATTGTTAGTGGTAGTTTTTTGTTTTATTTTTCTAGATTTGGATTTTTAAATACGGGGTTTGCTTAAAAATAGGGTATACTTAGAAGTGATTTCTAAAGTCATTTCTGAACTTTCTCTTCTCTGGATTAAGATGCACTGAGACAAGCAGTAATTTGAGGTTTTCTGCACTGAATACTAAGTTGGTTCTTTTCTAAGAAAGGAAACAACTTCAGTCTTTAGTGTCCTGTCATCTATACTCAGTAGAGGAGTTTCTCAAAATAACATCAATCAACTCTGATTATGCCGACTATGATTTCTTTGTGCCTAAAAATCTAGTTTTACCTTCCTCTTCCTCTTCTGTGTTGCAGCTGGTGGATAGTGAGGTTGTTATGCTTTCAGCACACTGGGAAAAAAAGAAGACGAGCCTAATAGAGTTACAGGAGCAGCTTCAGCAGCTTCCGGGTTTAATAGCAGATTTAGAATCCATGACAACAAATCTGAGTAAGTTTTATGTTTATATCTGTACATTTCTTCTAGGAATGAAAATAATTTGGGCAGGACTTTGTATAATTTCAGAGCTACTAAAACTATGTTCTTGGTTAACAGATTTTTGGAAAGTTGTAAGTTCTAGTTAATTTTGTATTCTCATTAATCGAGGGTCAGAGAGAATTTAAAGTAGAAATGATTTCTAAAATATACCACTAACATTTTCTGCCTCAGTTCAGCTTAAGAAAGATAATTATAATTTTGTTGATTCTTAAAGTTACTCGGAGTTGTCTTTGTGACATTAAATCTCTGTGCAAAAGTATAAATGTAGAAAATAAAACGGATTATGTCAACTATGTTCTGACTGTAGTATATACTCTGGAAGTTGTTGCTTTAAAAATTAGGTCTGCTCAGAGCTTCATGTCTTGCAGTATGTTTTTTTTCCTCTTTAAACTGATGAAAGATCAAACAAATCCAGTTAAATGAGGTTGCCTGTTTGGCTAAATTTATTATGGACATTTTTGTTTGTTTTTGTTTTTCATTGCAGTGAATTATGCTGATATTTTTTATTTGGAGGATTTATATACAGAAAATTAACTCCTAATATTTGACAGTGTTATATCTTATGATAATATTTGTGGCTTACTATTTTTCAACCAAGCTTGAAGTCTTAGTGAAGTGAGAGGTAGGAGCTATCTATGTAGGAGATAAACTTCTTGAGCTACTGTAACCTGATCTAGTCTTCTGGGTAAGAAGGTAAGAACACTCTATCATCTCTTACTGTTTTTCAGTATTACCTTTTTTTTTTTTTTTTTTAAAGCAAGGCAAACTGATTTATAAAACAGGTAATTAGCAAATCATAAAACAATTTTTGTGTGTGTGAATAAAGTTAACTGAATGGTATTTGGAATGCTGTTACTGATCACAATAGCTAACATTTATAGCACCTACTATTAGTAGTATAGCATCTACTATTATTATACTACAGAAATTGTTAGGTGCTTTGCAAATATTATCTTTAGTCCTCATGAGAACCCTACAAAAGAAGTTTTTATTATCCCATTTTACAGTTAAAGAAAGTAAGGCTTAGAGAGACTGTGACTTGCTCAGGGTCACCAAGTAAGATGTGGATCCAGGATTTCAACCACAGTGATAAGGTGAGGATAAGGCAAGTTAGGATGATAGCTGTCTGTAGGCCTCAGGAACTGTATTCTTAAAGCCCTGGCTATTAGAAATGTTTTCTGGTATCAGTGATTTGTTATTTCTTTCTTGAGGCGTGATCCGTCTCAAGCCTTTGGTAACTAACTGATGGAAATAGCCTCCAAGATACTTAGAATTTTCAGCCACCTTCTTTTAGCTTATCTTCCTGCATGAGTTGCTTGCTTTTCATTAGTTATATATTCCTTTGCAGAGATATTCTTCCATGATAACCTTCCTCCTTTTTTTTTTTCCAGCTGAGAGTAAATTCTTAGATACCATTCTGCTGATTAAATGCATTTTGCCCCAATTCTAATTATTTTCATAGTTAATTCTGCTTAGGAAATGCAGTTTATAAAAGTCTTTCTTAAAATAGAATACACTATATTTTCATTCTCAATTAATATTTAAATATCCCGAAAGAAGTTTGATATTTAGTGAGATATGAACTTCCTCTTTAGAAACTGCACCATAGCTTCTTAAATGAATGGGGTGGACTTCTCAAATTCTCACTTGAATTCTTTGTCTTTGCTAATCTGAAACATTGACCACCAATGGCAAAACAAAGCTAAAGGATTCTCTGAACTAATATTCCGGACAGATAATCACTTCCAGTAGTCTACATCTAACCTATATAGAGCTCTTTTTGGAGAGTTAATTCAGTTTGCTTAGAAGATATCTTTAAAATCTAGGTGGTTGGTTTTTATATTTATTGCCATTCCAAATTATCGTTAGCATTTGAAATACATGCTACCTTTGCATTTTAATCTATTGTTGTTATTTGCCTGATATTTATTTTAATGACTAACTATAAAAGATAGCAAGTCACAACAGGAATTCCAGAAGCCTTGTATTTGTTGGCTTGGAATAAGCTCATAGAGAGGTGTTTTGAAATAATGAGACTTTTAGATAAGCAACTTAAGCTTCTTGGAATCAGTGCTGATATTTTTACAGTAGGAAAATATTTTGAAGCCAAATTTGGTGGCCTAGGTTATGTAAACATATTCATATTATTAATGTATTTTATGAATTCATCTTAATGAATTTATGTTTATGCATCATTCTTACATATTAGAAGCATTTAGTATTTAAATGTTCACTCATATTCTGGCTTCTTTTATTTTTTGGTAGCCTCAAAATATTTCTTATCACCTAAATACCTTGATATAATATTGCAAGGTTTAAATAGTCAAGCAATAATACAAAATATTATAAATTTGAAAAAAAATACAATATGAAAGTAACTTGGAAGGAAATAGTAACTGACCTATATTTAGTTGTAGGAGTCCCTTAAATTCCTTGAACTTTTTACTATTGTATCTAATACCACATCCAATCAGGCCCTCCATTTCCCAGGCTACTTGACTCTTTTAGTCTTGCTGTGCTCTCTAGGGGGTCTGCCATTATTAGAGAGTAAAGACTTTTATGATGTGAGCAATTTGATGACTCTATTAGCTGCATTGTCTTATGGCTTAAATACGATGTCTGATTACTTGATCCCTCAGGAATTGTTAAGTAAGAATGAATAACCCATACATGTTGGTTTGTTGTTATTTTTGTTGTTTTTTGATGGGATGTGATCCATCCAGCTTACAAAAGCCTGTGTAATATGATAAGGCTTGTCATTAAAAAAAAAAAAATTGTAAAGGTATCCTGGGAACTGGAAAATAAGGGCTATGAACTGACTTGCAGGTCTGTGTTTGGATCTAGTTCCACACCTTTCTCACTGTGAAACTTCATGCAGGTTTCTTAACTGCTTTAGTTTCTTTATCTCCAAAATGAGGATGAGAGTACTTGCCTCATGGGGTATTTGGAATATTGAAGGTGACATATGTAAAGCACTCAGCATACTGCTGAGTGCATATTAGGTGTCTACAGGATGGCATGCCCTGTTTGTAGGCTCTGGGAATACAGCATTGAATGTCACCTGCCATCAGGATGGTGACATTCTAGTTGGAGTCTCTTAAGCCTTTACAAACTTAAATCTATTGTTCTTTGACAGATGGTTTGGATGGATATTATGCAATTTGGCTGTCCTGCAAAATAGTTTAGTACGCAAAACCACAGCATGAAATGTGATGAGATGAACTGTGTACTCTGTACGTTGAAAGACAGGATGTAAAGATAAATGGAATCTGCCCATCCAGATTCTATACACATTCTCGTTCTGTATAATAACCACAGTGTGTGTTTATTCAAAACTACTAAAATGTTTGAAAAGTATTTATTTAATTCTCTTGAACTTCCACTAGAGGGTAGTCAAATCCTATTCCTTTATTGAAATTTAAAATGTTAAGGGCTTGTCTGAATTTTCTCTGTTGCTTTGTTTAGTTTATATGACCTACTTTAAAGAGACTGTTATCTTTGTCTAGAACAGAAGATTCTATTAATTCATAGATAACAAAGTGCTATAAGGGAATGACAGCCATATACTGAGTCTGTAGCTTTCTTTTGATCTGACCTAATCTGATATATTATTGTTTTGCTTTCTCCTATACAGAATTTGAGAGAGCATCTAGCAAGGAGACTGGCACAGTTATCAGTGTTTCATCAACCAGATTATTTTATTTTCCAGGTTACTTTTTGAGATTAGACCCTTGCATAGGTACATTAACTCTCTTTAAACACTGTTTAGTGTACTCAACAGATCTCATTTGTTCCATAACAGCTTTTGCAAGTTAATGTACTTCTTAAAGTTCCTTTTTACCCTACCTCATTACCATATTTTTTTATTACTTGAAAGAATAATGTAAGCATTTCAAGAATCTTGTGGTCTTTTAGTATCTGGCTTCTGTGACCTAGGGATTTGAGTCAACGATTTCTTTATTCCTTGAGGCTAATTGTTTTGTTTGGAAAGTACTTATTAAGTGTGAGATTATTAGTTTTAGCATACCATTCCATATTTCATATATCAGTGGTTATACTATATATAATATGTAGTCGAAACAAATGGCACAAAGAAAAATTCCAAACAGAATTGCTTTTCCTCTGGGACAGTCTTTTCACAAAGATTTGTGACGCTCTTTCCTGAACAGCTGTCAGGCATTCCCCAATGGCTTTTCACAATAAAATTCCACCTATCTTTTTTACTGATTACTAAATAAGACATATGCTGTTATTACAGTGAGCAAAATGATGAGATTTGAGCTTCTTGTAAAGGTGTATTTGTGTCTGTGGAGGCCTGCTAGTGTTTTATGTACATGCATTCTAAGTTTGGTTACCAAATTTACTCATATATGCAACTCATTTTGTAAAAGAAAATGAGCAGATTGTGACAGGGAAATTAAATTCTGGCCATTAAAATTCAATATAAAATATTCAGAATACACTTCATATATGTGCTTATAATTATTATTTAAAGAGATATTTTAAATTTTTTAATATAAAAGAGAAAGTTTTTTTTGTCAGTACAGTTCTTCTACATTTTATTACTAATTTCAAGCCCTTTAAGAGTTAAAATGAAAAATTTCCATTACTTCTACTGCTTTAACTCACTGATAATTGGACCTGCTTTGATGCACAAATAGCAAAGTACCATTGTGCTCTTTAATGTTTTCTAAGTTCTCTGCCCATGTTTATTCTTTTACAAAACTTAACATACCTCTTAATATTTAAATTAGATGAACATGAATCAGAGATCTTTTTTGGTTATTATTTTATGTTTTAGAGTGATAGACTTATTCTATCATCAGAAATCACTCTTAATTGAATTTAATGTGTTAGCTGTTAGTGAATACAAAGATGCAAAAGTACATTACCCTTAAAACTCTTACTAAGATTCCTGAGAGAGATGAGAGTACACAAATATTTGTATAATGTCAGTCAAAGATGTCTATGGAAGTATAGAAAAAGAAGAGAGCTCTGAGGACCGGAGGGAGGGAGAGCACTGTCATGAGCCTGAAGAGGAAGCTCAAGGTTGGGCAATGGAGGCAAGCAGGGACATCCCAGGGACAGGCAGAGGCAAAGAGACAGTAAGATGCAGGACTCTTAAAGTAGTGAGTCGTCTTAAAGGAAAATAGTAGTGAGATTGGAAAAGTAGTGAGATTGGAACTTATCACCAGGGGGTGATAAGTTCCTGAATGCTAAATTAAAGAGTTAAACTGAATTCTTAAAGTACTCAGGAGACTTTGAAACTTTTTAAAGGGGAGAACGTAAATATGAATTTGGTGGTAGCAGTAAAATGACCACTGACTCTCCCAAGCATTTTAAATCTAGATTTGCTAGTCAACATAAGAACATGACACCATTAGCCTATTCAGTAGGACATGTGGTGAGTTTCTTTCTCGTTAGTAGTTCCAGGATGATAACTAAACTATTCACATGTTTTCACCTGGTCCCCATTTTTTTTTTTTTTTTTACCAGAAGCGACTTAGGACAAGTTTGTACCTAGAACAGAATTTCTCTCCATGAGAAATTAATTGGCCTGCATAGGGATCAGCTTCATTAGAGTTTCTGGCCTCATTAGCTCTGTAGTGAACCAACATAGCTAGACTCTAAATGAAAATTGCTGTCTGTCCAAATAAAAATTAAAAAGGTGAAAAGAACATATACATTTTCAAATATAATTGACTCCATGACATATTTTCTTTTTAGAAAAATCATTTGAAATGTAGTTTCATTCACTTTTAAGGAATCTTAAATCTAAGAACATAGCCTTGAGTATAATTTACAAGTATATAAGTTTGCCAGAAAAAAAATGAAAATTTTATTGCTATTTTGACCTGTTAGATCCATAGATGGTGTTTACAACGTGATCATTACTGATCTACAAAATTATTGGTTTTAAATAACTTTGACAAAACTTAGATAATCCTTATAAAATTTTTTCTCTATTTTTTATAGTCAGTTATTAATTATTTACTTACTGCCGAGTGCTGTTAGCCACTTTACTTACTTTGCCTCATTGAACCCTTTTGACAGCTTTGCAAGATGAATACTGTTAGCCCTTTTCACTGGTGCCATATCTCATCTCATCTGTAGGGGGCAGAGCTGGGTTTCCAAGCTTGTGCTTCAAAGCCCTACTCTTAAACAGTCCCCTATATACTAAGGGTAACATGCATGGTACTAAGAATGACATGAAGGCAAAAGTAGCTTAGAGTTAAATGGATCCCATATTAAATTTAATTATTCTGGTCTTTATCACTAATCAAAGTGAAATAGCCTTTTAAATAATCCTATTAGCACAGATCGTCTTTTAAGACTGTCAAACTAGTTATAACAGAATGAGCTGCGAATATTGCTTCTTCAGGACCAGTAGTACTACCTCCCAGGCTAAATCTCCCAGTCATTTTTTCACTTAACATAATAAATCCAAATAGCAACTAATATAACATCATTTTACTTGTTTTTCCCCCACACAAACTTGTTATATACCATTTATGACATCTAAAAAAATCTTAGATATAATTTTTCATTGATTAATATTTAGATTTTGTAAATTGTTTCAAGGTAGGCTTGCCATAATCACATATATCAGCTGTTTTATGTGGTCTCTGAAAATAGATTCAAAACTGTTATGAACTATATAATTTTCAGCATTTTTCAGACTTACCAGTGGTTTACAGTGACACATCAGTGTGATCAAAGTACCTAACATGTCTTTGAAGAGGTGCTAAACTATTTGTTCTCACATTCCACTTTTTAGTAAAATTTTATGTTCCCCCCAAATCCATGTCTTTAAGCTCTAGGTCCTACCAAATAGAAGAGGTATTTTTTTTATAAGCATAGATATTTAGTAGAATTAAAATTTAGGGTATTAGAAAATATGACTTTTTCTAGATTTAATAATTTTGGGGTAAAACAAAGATTAATTTAAAACAGGCCAGAATTTGCATCTTAACAAACCTAAAATTGCAAATTAAAATTTGAGGCATTTGCTCGTAACCTAGATGCTGCGAAAGCTAATTTAGAAAGTCATATAAAATCCAGTGGATAAATGAAGAAATTGGATGTTCTGTAATTGTATTGCAGCTACTAAGTGAAACTGAGACTGGAAAGCTGCACAGCCAGCCCCTTCTAGGCTACCCTTTCCCCACTGGATGGGATGGCTGTGATTTCCAGACTTGGGAGTCAGATTTTGGACTGAGCCTCTTCCTCCTTCTCCCTCATTTATGTTAGATGCCACTCCTTGAGTTCTGTACATCTGTGTTGTCATGGAAATAGGTCTCCCCTCTACTTTAAGCTCTTTGAGCACAAGGACTTTCTTTTTCATCTTTGTATCTTAGTGTCTACACATGTAGTGAGTGTTCTTACCGAATGGCCATGATGCTGTTTGAGTTCTAAAATCTTTACCTCTAAAACATTTTTGTTGTCTTAGAAAACGATTTCTCCCCCTACAGCTATGAAGTCTTGGTTTACTAGCACCATGCCAAATGTAGTGTAAAAGGGACTCAGTTTTGATTCCTGATTGCCCTTCATTAGTTAGGTGACCTTGGGCAAGGCATAGAATTAACTAATGCAGGCTTTAGTCTTGAATTTTTCAAAAATCAGTAGTCCCCAACCTTTTTGACAGCAGGGACCAGTGCTTCTATGAGAATCTAATGCCTGATGACCTGAAGTAGAGCTGAGGTGGTGATGCTAGTGCTGGGGAGCAGCTACAAATACAGATGAAGTTTCATTCACTTTCCAACTGCTCACCTCCTGCTGTGCAGCCCAGTTCCTAACCGACCACAGGCCGGAGATTGGAGACCCCTGTTTTAAAATAAGGATTTGACTGGATGATATCTATGTTCCAACAAAGCTGCAAGGCTCTGTGGCCTAAAGGCAAAGTAAAATAGTAAAAGACTAGTTTACTGGTAGACAGAGCTGAGTTTCTTTCTACCACCCACTGACTATGCTTACTGAGTATTTGTACATCTCTACAGTGCCTTGAAGATTTATGTACATGATACTCTGAGGCAAAATAAATGCTAAAGTAACTTGAAATCTCAAATATTATGTTGAGTGTAATTTGCGTTCATTATATTTTGCTATATTCTCATTATTTGAAATTGATTATGTGTGGTATATGGGATCATTAGGATATCATGTTATATTAATCAAGATACTGTTTCCTCATCATCCTGGTTAACAGAGTATTTAAAGTGTTGTGGGAACTCACATCTTGAGTTTGAAATATTTGAAATATAAAAATATACTCAAAAAAGATAATTTGAGGTATTAATGTTGGTCAGTGCATTTTATTTTGCTTCAAGAAAGTTTAGTAAGGAATATTAAATGCAAAATAGTCTCAAGCAGCTCAAACTTTTTTAACTTTTGGACACTTTCTCTTTTCTCCATGATTAAGGTTTCTGATTTGACATTTGTTCTTTTGACTTTATATACTTTCAGCTCATTTAGAAGCTAGTTTTGAGGAGGTAGAAAATCACCTGCTGAATCTGGAGGATTTATGTGCACAGTGTGAATTAGAAAGATACAAACATGCACAGTCCCAACAACTGGAAAATTACAAGAAGAATAAAAGGTGAGTTTGAAAAATTGGTCACAATATTCATTTTCAACCTCAAAGTTTTCCACAGTACTTTACATGCTATTCTTTTTAAGTTTGGACTGATAAAAGACAAATGTTTCAACATGTAAAGGTTATTGATAAGCTTTCCAAAACAATATGTTTTTTTTTATATCACTATCCATTGCCACTTTATGGAGATAAATTCTGAAAGGCTGAGGATAGAATAAAAAGTGGTGAGCAGAGCAACAGGCAAAGCTTTTCAAGAAAGTAAGAGCCCTGACTTAATTTTTGACAACTGGAAAATGCCCGAGTGGCCTTTTCCCTTTCTTTTCTCCTTTATTAGCCGAGCAGAAAGAAAAGTAACCTGGGCCCAGTCTGTGGAAAGAGGCTTTATGGGTTTGAATCTCAACTGTGTCACATACTGTCTGTGAGACCTTAGGCAAATTATTTAATCTTAGTTTTAGTGTCTCTAGCTTATAAGTGAGGATAATGTACTCACTTCATAGAGTTATTGTGAGGATTAAATGAGTTAATCATTATCAAATGCAATAAGCGCTCTGTGAGTATAAGTTATAATAGAGATTATTATCCCCAGGCTGACCTGAACTGGAAAGAGAAGAGAGGTCTAAGGGTAGCAGCCTGCTAAACTAACTGTGGCATCACAACTTGTGTAATGACATCTTGGGCAGGCTTGGGAAGTACAGGATGGGTCCTCTGAAGCCCATGGGAAGGTCCCCAGTAGCTGGTGAAAGTGCCTGAGACTGTCATCTGTGCTGGGCAGAGCAGTGGAGAGAGGTTGCTAGATGAAAGAAAACAGAAGTCATAGGATTAGCATCTGGCTGAGGCTGAAGAGCAGATTTTGTGGAAGAGGGAGAGGATAGTTTGGGCAGAGTATACCATTGATTTTAAGACGATGGATAAATCGATAAATTGAGCAGTTCTGAATCTAGAGTGTAGCAATAAGAGGAATGGATTGCTGACATGGACAGAAAGTGCTGGTCAATGGGACATAGAGGTAAAGAAGTGAAGCTAATGTGTAGGTATTAAGGATCATCACATTAATGTTAAAGTTTTCTAGAATAATGCCAAGGGATAGAGTAGAGACTAAAACTGAGTATTTTGAAATTCTCAGTGAGGTCCATGTGTCCCTAGGGATGGGTCTTAAATGTTAATGAGGCATAAGAATCACCTGGGGAGAATGTTTAAAATGTAGATTCCTGGGCTTCATCAGGAGAGAGCCAGTTCTAAAGTTAATTTCAGTAGTATTGCTTTAGACAAGCATTCTAGGTGTTTCTGATATGAGTGATTTAGGGACCACATTTTGAGAGAAGGGTGGGGATTGAGTCATATGCAGGCTCTAAGTGGAAGAGCTTTAAAAGAACTCCATGGGGGCCATGGATAAAATCGTGAAAGTTTGTACATATGTGAATTTTTATAGAGGTGCTGTCTATAAATTTCATTTACTTGCAAAGATTACAGGAAGGTGCATGGAAGTGTGAAGAATAGAGCCCTTGTCAGAGGAAGGACTTTTTAATGAGTGGGATTCCAGACTGATATGTGGACTTTAGGAGATAAAGAATTTTCCTCAAGAAGAAGGTAGCAGAGTTAGAGATGGTCAGGCTGGTCTGCAATTTTAAATGAAAAAGTAGGAAAACATTCTGTTGTGAAGATGTTAGTTATGGAAGTAAGTGTATTTATAATGCAATAATAATTTCAAGGAACGTAATGAGAAGGCTTAGAATTGTGAAAGAAGTTTGCTGGAAGTTGGGCAACTTGGATACAGGTCATGTGACCCTAGAAGTTACATGGTTTCTTCATCTATAAAATAAGAATAATAACAGGACCTTTCTTATATGATTCTTTTAAGGATTCAATTAATAAAATGCTTAGAACAGTGCTTAGTATGTGATATCAGGTAGCCAGAACTCGCTGACTTGTGTTATTACTTATGCAACTATGAATAAAAGAGTATTCTATAATTTTAATACCAGTTATTTTTTTTGGCTACTTGAACACAATAATTATGGTTTTTCTATCCATATGCACTGAATTTTGATTATTTGAAACATGGTACCTGATACTTCACTACATAAAATTAAATTTTAGATTTTCATAAAATCAGCTTAATCTCATTAGATAGAAAAGTAATAAAATTTGGAACTATGAAATTTTGTCATTTGCATTTTAATTAATACATTATAATTTATATGTTAGAAATGAAAGTTAATTTAGTATTTGGCAAACAGCATCACTTGTAATTTTAGTAAAACCCCAAATGTTCCAAACAAGTCTTAATACGTTTTACATAATTGAAATGACAGAGTGTTTATTTTTTTAGAGGCAGAGTTTCAGGATAGAAAGAGCACTGTTCTTAGAGTCAAAAGACCCAAGTCTTGACTTCATTGGTTACTAACTCTGTGCTCTTTGGCAAGCCATTCACTTTTCTTTATACCTTATCCCATTGTGAAGCTTTGCTTAGTCTAGAACCTTCTTGACTATCATTTGAAAGACTTCTAAAAAAATTACATCTTTGTAATAAACTTAAATGTGAAAACAAGATTTTTGATAAATGCTTGTTACTCTGAAATATGTAAGGAAAAAATAGTGTGCTGATTGAGGACTATTAATTTATAATCAGTAGCTTGAAATCTATAGGTAAAATAATGGCAAATATGTCATACTCTGGTAGGCATATTTTTTAAAATTATAAAATTTTCTTCAGGACAGCATGAGATTAATGTACAGTGTCATACAGTTTTTAAACCTAACAGTTTTAGTGAGAAATTTTAAAGATGAGAAATTTAAATCAGCATGTACTTTGTTTAGGAATTTTGCATCTACATTCATCGGCAATATTGGTCTATAGTTTTTTTGTTACCCTTGCCAGGTTTTGGTATCAGGGTTATGTTGGCCCCATAAAATGAGTTAGGAAGTATTTCCTCTTCAGTTTTTTGGAAGAGTTTGAGAAGGAGAGGTATTAAATCTTTGAACGTTTGGTGGAATCCACTAGTGAAGCCATCTGGTCCTGGACTTTTACTTTTTGGGAGGTTTTTGAGGATTGTTTCAATTTCCTTACTGTTAATCAGTCCATTTAGATTTCTCAGTTCTCTGATTCAGTCTAGAAAGGTTATATATTTCTAAGAACTTGTCCATTTCTTCTGGATTATTGAATTTGGTGCGTATAATCTTTCATAGTATTCTTATATGATCCTTTGTATTTCTGTTGTATCTGTTGTAACTTTTCTTTCATTTCTGATTTTGTTTATTTGAGTCTTATTTTATAGTAAGTCTAGCCAGAGGTTTGTCAACCTTATTAATCTTTTCAAAGAATATAATTTTTTCTATTGTCTTTTTATTTTCTATTTCATTTAATTATGCTCTAATTTTTATTCTTTCCTTCCTTCTGCTGACTTTGGGTTTCATTTGTTCTTCTTTCAATTCTTTAACATGTAATGTTATGTTGTTTATTTGAGATTTCGCTTGTTTCTTGAGATATAATGATATAATCTTCCCTCTTATTACTGCTTTTGCTGCATCCCAAAAGTTTAGATATCTTATATTGTCATTCTCATTTGTTTCTACATATCTTTTGATCTCTCCTTTTATTGCTTCTTCGACTGGTTGTTCTTTAGTAGCATGTTGTTTAATCTTCATATATTTGTGGGTTTTCCTACTTTTTTATTTTTTGCAGTTGATTTCTAATTTCAAAACATTGTAGTTGGAGAATATGCTTGGTATGATTTTAGTCTTCTTAAATTTATTAAGGCTAATTTTGTGTCCTAACATATAGTGTTCCTTGAGAATATTCCATGTGCACTAGGGAAGAATGTATAATCTGGTATTCTGGGATGAAGGCTCTGTAAATGTTGATTATATCCTTTTGGTCTAATGTGTCATTTAAGGCCAATATTTTCTTATCAATTTTCTGTTAGGATGATACTAGCTATAGCTGTCAATGGGGTGTTTAGGTCCCTTACTATAATTTATGCTTTTTTTTTTTCAGTTTTTCCCTTTAGTTCTATTAAATAATTGCTTTATGTATTTTGGTGCTCTCTAATTGAGTGCATATATATTGATAAGTGTTATGTTTCTTGATTAGATTACCTTGTACTGTGATTGACTCTCCAAGACTTTGTCTGGAAAAAAATTTACATGTGTGTGGATATTTATTTGTTAACACTTGTAGCATCTTTATAAAATAAATATTCATCAGTAAATGCCAAAGCATTTTTATATCTAATGGTCTAGTTGTAAAGTGTTAGACTTGTGATTTAAAATGAAGTTATATTTTTATTCTGAAATGATTACTATTGATTTAATTCAAAACTATTAGCAGAAATACAATTTGTTTTTGTTATTGTGAAAAGTCTTTGAAGATCTGAACTTGAATTTTTTCTCTGCCACGTGATTACATGTATGAGCTTTTGTAAATAACCTGTCTGGCTTTCCTATCTGTAAAATAGAGATAATGAATCTTTCTTGCAGGATTATGAAATATAAGAGACAGTTTTTTTTTGTTTTGTTTTAAGGGCCAAATAAAAGGCCCATTTAGCTCACAGAATCACTGGTGATTCTCAATTCTAGTTAACTTGCCTTTCTAAACACACAGTGAAAATATTGAATATGAAACATTGCTTAGTGCCATTTATAAACTATAATCTTTCTGAAACTCTTAACCAATTCAGCATATAAAAGGATGAAGGATCTTTTTCAAAGATACCTCTTGGAAGCAATTTATTTAGTTAAGCTATACATAAACATATATATGTATACTGTATGTGGCTGATTAATAATTGGTTTTAGTGGAAATAATTTGAGTTGATAATACTGAGAAAATGGGACAGTCTTATTCAGTAAGATGTAGACTGATCAGAAATTTCTTTTAAATAATTCATGTAGAACATTTACTACTCAGATGTTTTATTTACCTTTTAAGCTCTTTCTTGGTTACTTCTACTCAATCTTTAGGTATCAAAACTGGAATATGATAAAGGTAGTGTAATGATATCAGATTAGTTTTGATTGATACAGAACTTTCATTTAACACAGTGGATTGAACACAGTCACTTATTTTCACTGAAACTCTACTAAAATTATAATAAAGAACTTTTTTTTAAAGTTGTAATTCCCAAAAATGAGAAGACTGGAAAAAGATATGTCCTCAACATTTTGGAAGACAAGGTGGATGATGTGCAGTAGCTGACTTAGCAGAGCAGAGGAAGCTGAGTCCTAAGCAGAGACTCCAGTGTCTGTAGGTGGAGGGTCAGACATGAAGCATTTGGTGTGTCCCACAGAGCTCTGGAAAAGTTCATGAATTGAAGACACCAGGAACCTTAAAAGATAAGCAGTGTTGAAAGTATGTATTTGGAAAAGTTAGATGCCCTGATCATCTCAGTCATGTGATTACCTTAACCCTAGCCCATTAAGTGGCATTAGGCAGCACCGAAGAGGCTTCAGACTTGAATAGTCTGGACATATTTGAGGGAGAGTAGAGCTATACTATATTGAAAATGGAGAAATTAAGTGAAAGTTTACATATGAAACAATGAGACTCTTTAGGCCTGTTCCTCCCTGGCTGCCAGAACTCTGGCAGCTAAACTTACATCCCCTGTGCAGAATATTGGAGGCTTCACATGAGAAACTAACCAGCTCCAGAGAAAAGACCTGCAGGTATGGGCATTTGGTAAGTTCTCTGATGAAACAGGTCTGCATCTTAACATTGTCTAAAAATGAGCCCCACACCTCTGTACATGACTTCTAATCAACTTTTTGGTGCCTCACTCTTAAATATGAATGAACAGCTGAGGAAGAGTATCCAATTGAGGAAATCTTCAACATGAAAGGGACCAAAATAAATAGAAAATAAACTAATTATATATATTTAAAAGCCACAAAGGAATGAGAGATTGAGGAGAACAGAAGAAAACTTAAAAATAATAATTAATAGTCTCAGATATAAGAGGCCATCTTGTAAGAGACCATTTTGCATTTATGAGACATGAACAGGATGGTACAAGAACGAGCTCTCAGAAATAAAATACATCATAGCAGAAGTAGAAAACTTTAACTGAAGCATTGGAAGATAATGTTAAGACTTTATATAAGAGAACAAAAAGACAGAAAGGCTCAGTGTTAAGAAAATTAGAGCATTAATTCCTAAGTCCCACATCTGACTACTGGGAGCTTCAGAAAGAAAGGAGAGAGAAAAAGAGGAGACAAATTTATTAAAGAAATAGTACAAGAAAATTGTTTAGAACTGAAAGATATGAGTTTGAAAGGGTCTACCAAGTACTTGGCACAACAAATGGGAAAAGATTTATGTCAATATATATTTTTGTAAACACTAGGAATGAAAATCATAAAAACCTTTAGAAAGGTCTTATATTAAAGATAAGACATCAAAAGGAACTTCAGTGTTCTAGCAACACTGGAAGTAGAAAATGATTTTTACTTTATATTTACTTAGCAAAACTTTCATCAAGTGTAAAGGAATAGTCATTTCCAGGCACAAAAGGGCTTAAATTTAGCTCATGTGCATACTTTATCATGAAACTGCTGGAGGATATGCTTTAAAGACAAAAGAATAAATCAAGAAGGAAGATCAAACATAGAAGAGACATGAATTGCTCTAAGAGGATCCATCCAGTTCAGAAAAGAAACAAAGGGAATTCCCAGGATGATAAAAAGAAGTTTTAGCAGTCCTGGAAAACAATCAGATTGAAGCAGAAGGACCTTCTGGATGATTCCATGAACAGTATTTCCAATGGGAAAAAGTAAAGCACATGGATTGTGTGATATACTTGACCATATTAAGTGGAGTTTTATAAGCGCTGATGGAGAGTTTGATAATGAATTAGTGATAAGTATGTTTTTAAAAAACTAAGCAAACAAGGCAACTGTTAACACTAAGGGAAAACACAGTTTTATAAGGGAAAACACAGACTATATGGTTCAGTCAAACTATACATATACATATACATACACATGTACATGTACAGATACATGTACATATATATACACATATATATATACACACACATAACTTTATAATAAATGTAGAATATTGATTTAAGTCAGAATTGTAATATAACTTATTAAGAGAAGATGGGGAGAGGAAACATGTTTGTATTGAGGGGTAGGAGGGATTTAAGAAAGTTTATCTTCATCTTCCACAGCAAGAAATCAGTGAGTAATATTTAAAATAGAAAAAAAAATCAGTATTTACATATTATTTAGAAATAATGGAGGTAAATGCCAGAAGAAATAACTGAAAGAATTGAATGTGGCTGCTTCTGACAGGACATGAAGGCAGAGACAACTGGGGCAAGAAACTAATCCTCATCATAAAAAACCCCTTGCAGATATGATTTGACTCAAGAAATGTGCATGTACTATTTTTGATAAACATAAAAATTGAATTAAGATATTTCTTATTAGCTACAACATTCCCTGAAGTGTTTTACATGGAATACTACACTGAGAAGATAGCCACTGATAAAACATTCCAGGATCAGTTAAGTTCCAGAAACTCTTTAACCTGTCTTTAGCTCATGGAGGCAGTACACGTCAGGGTATTAAGGATTCTGAGAATCCTTGTAGTAAAAAAAAAAAAATTTGTTTGACTCAGTATTTCACAACTTAGTTGCTTACAGAACCAATTTGCATGTAAAACATTAAAATTCTGTGACTAGGTATTCTGTATAACACCATCTGAGAAATTTTCAAATACTGTTACTCAGAATTAAATTTTTATTATCTGATCCACAAGAGAAGTTTCTCAAAAATAAACCTCCTTCCTTTTTAACAAGATGCTAAACTAATGATTTTCCTTTTTTGCTCTGAAGGAGATAATGTGTGAACAAAACAGGGTGTATGGGTGTGTGTGTATATGTTTACAATGTCTGTACACTCTGTAGCTTTCTAGAAAACGTGGGTCAGACAACCGAATAGGGATGGAAAGAATGGAGGAATGAAGGGTAATTTTTTATATATCTCCAATGCAAATAGTCTCTATAGGTTCCAATACATTTTATTATTCAAATCCCATGAGAGCCTGTGGAGTAAGCTGGGTAGCAATTATTGGAGTCGAGAGTTACATGAAATCGTCTGTCTGCTTAGAGGCCAGCATCAGAGCCCCAGTCTTCAGACCCCATCCCCAAACTTGTCCTTTTTTTTTTTTTTTGACTTTTGAGTTGGAACAAACTGAATCAGTCCCAGATGTTGCTATCAGGTGCATCTTAATTGAGACTGGAGATCTGATAGTTCATCATACATTTGATGGACATCCTAGCACAGAAAATAAATGCCTGCCCCCTTCAAAAGTAGGGATATGATCCATTCCCAACAATAATGGTGGCTTATTATGGTGTGATTCTCACAGTGGGCAGGGGAACATACAGCTTTATGTTCCCAGGGAAAAGTCTGATAACACTAACTACCCTTGGAAAAAAACACATGAATCGATGGTTTAACTCATTTCTGCATTGAAGGCCATCCTTCAGCTAGTTATCTAATGAAAGTGACATATAAGGAACTATATAGTTGTAGGAGGAAAATGCCTAAATATAGCTTTTCTAATAATTTTCAGCATATAAAGTGAAATTGCTATTACCAATACCTTTTATGAACGAGAATAGACACTGTCTTGATAAATAGTAAAACATATATAGTGGATATGGCTATAGGCCGGAGACAAGTACTAATGCTAGTGGCGAAGTGGTCAGTTTAGAAGATGATTTAGCCAACCAAGTCTAACCCTTGCATAAACTTTCATAAGCAATAGGAAATGTGTTTTTCATTGAGTAAAAAGAGTTCACATTTGGTATAGAACCAAAATAAAGAACCTAAAACCATGTACACAAGTTTGTCTAGCTAGCAGTTAGAAAATTAGACTTGAAATTTGGAAGTCAGCTTACATTTTTAGTCACAGGGTGTGGGGGGAAAGAGGTGATAAATGTATAATTTAAAAAGGATAATTTCAGATAATTATATAGGTTTCAAAGAAAAAGCAGGATAATGTTATAGTGGTATGGTCAGGGGATGGGTGCTGCTTTGAGGTAGATGAGAAGGAAAGGCTCTTCTGAGAACATACAGGGAACTAAGGCCTGGATAAGAAGACAGTCATATAAAGATCTAGGATTATACAGTTCCAAGCAGAAGGAATAATAGGTGCAAAGATCATGAACAATAAATAAGTTTAGGAGTATGAAGAAGTAGAGCTAAAAAGAAATAAAATCTCAACCTTCTATGTTTTTAATCTTTCCAGTACTGCCATAGTATTCCTTGGAATGCTTATGGAAATTCTCTCACAATTGTTAGTTATATTGTACTTAAAATCAGAAGTGAGTGTATAATTTAATGAAAATATTTCTTGTTTTCAATTTCTGGATTCTTTGTTTTTCCCTTCAGTATGCAGCTTACTATCAGAATGTCTCTGAAAATAGCTACATTTCAAAAAACAGTGTGATTTTACTAATTCCGCTTAATTATAAATGACTGATAATTTTAAATGTTTTTTATTGGCCTTGAAATCAGCTTAGGGGCATATTAAACTCTAGAAACATTCTCACTCATTCATTTAGACTTTGAAACTTAATTGTTATCTCTCAGAAACTCTCCTGTAAGTGAGGGAAATCACTGTTTCTATTGATGAGGTTTAGTGTTCTTGCATATTTTGTGAAAGTCATCATTTCTTTTGCTCGGTTTGTATTACAGCTATTGCTACAGAACTATGCTCTTCTTTGTGTTTGTTTTATTTTGGGGTAACATATGGACTGTAGACTAAGTTTATGTATCCTAAAGCAAAGCATAACAGATTTATTTGAGATGTGACAGCCTATCTTTAGTTGTGTTTGACCAGTTTGTGTTCTAGAGAATAACCTGCCAAACTCCTGAGCTTCAAGAAATGATTCTGTAATTTGTACAGGTCGTGGGTCATAGGACTGACCTGTACTTCCATTTTAGAAAGTTGGGGTGGTGCTGGAGAGGCTTGGCAGAAGTGTGGCACTTAGGCCTGGCTTTGCTGAGAGTAGAAGAGAAGAAAGCAATGGCATTCTTCAGGGTAAAAAATGGTTCCGGATTCGAGAGAGAAGGTCCAAAGCACCTTTTCCAAGGGAGCTATGCAGAAAGACAATAACCAGCTCCTGAGTTTCTGCATTGGAGATCTATTTAAATGCTAAATGCAAAATGGATCAGGAGAACTGTTCCTCAGGCAATGCTTTTACAAGAAGGGAGTGGACTTCTTTATCTGCCAAAGAGGGAGTAACAGTGACCAAATATACTCCCCATCCTGATACAGCCAAAAACCAGACAAAATAAATGAAGTAACACTTTTTAAGACATTGGACATCTGGCAAAGAGGAGAAGTAAGCCTTGATGGACAGGAAACAAGTGTGGTGAGCCCTATGATTGTCCCAGTTTTCTGCCTTGATAAAATTTTCCGGCTACAGTGTAGAAAGTGTTTGTTTGGGGAGTGTGGTACCCGAGAGACCTAGGAAGAGCCTGACATGCTCTCTGGGTTAAAGAGACTGAGCTGAGAGTCTGGGAAGACAAAGGCAATTAGAGTCTACAGGACACGGTACCAGAGAGGAGAGAGCTGCACAGAGAGCATCCTAGAAATCTGCAGAAGGTTTTCCTTGAATATTCAGGGAGTACTAATAATGTATGTGAGGAGGCTACTGGAGACAGGAGGGAAAAAACATCCAAGAGGATTAGTTAACAGTGCCCGGTGTCTACATAGTGCCTGTTCCCAACAGCCACACTGTAAAAACTCATATAATTCACAGGGCATTGGGCAGTGCACCCAGGAAGGTCTTCCCTAGATAGGGGTATAATGAGCAAACATCAGAAGGATCAAATTATTTCCAATAAATTAATGGTATCAATTCTCTTTGTAGGAATACAAAAATATCTAGCACCCAACAAGGTAAATCACAATGTCTGGCATCAAATCAAAGATACTAGGCAAACATCGAAGAGATAACCAATCAAAGCCAATTTAGAACTGATATAGATGTTAGAATTAGCAGAGGACATTAAAACCAATTATTCTGCAAGTTAAAAAAAATAAGTAGAGACATGGAAGATATTTTTTTTTAAAGCCCAAACTTGTGTCTTTCTCCTCCATTTTCTCATTTTACTGCTTCCTCTCAGATGCTAGATTTTAGATGGTGCCAGGTGGTTAATTAATAGTAAATTATTGTATTTAATATTATACAGTAATCACACTTGGTAGGCCAATGACCTCTTGAAAAGAGAATATGAATTTTCAGGTTTCATGTATGTGTAATCACATCCTATATTTTTTTTTCAAAATCAAACCTAAACTTATGAGTTGACAAGGAATTGAACTTAACAAAATTCTTTTTCTAAAATGTCTGTTGGAAAATAAATCTTGATAGTTACAGATTTTATGTGTAGTCATAAGAACAGATGTAGCTGGATAATTTAACAGGTTATTAGATCTTGGGCTGATAGTAAATATAGTGGAGGACTGATATTTAAGTTCTTTAAGCATTATTTTGGACAAGGAATCTGTTTGCCATCGATATTAAAAACTCATGTCCTGACTTAATTCTTTAAAAATCATGTTTCTAGGCAGCGAAGACCCGCCTCCTTGCTGCTGCTCAACTACTCAAGGCTGGTGGGGTGTGGACTTCCCTGTTGGCCCTGCCTCCTGGGCACTGAGCAATTTAGAGCAGCACTCAGGGCTGGAATGTAGATAGATGGTAGAGTAGCAGTGAGAAGCAGTTAGTACTGAGTCTCTGAGCCAAACGCAGTTCCGGTCTCAGCCACAGCAGCAGTGATCGTGATTGTTGAGCAAAGAGTGCCTAGGGTAGTTGGTCAAGATGCTGGATATTAAAATCTTCAGCGGCAACTCCCACCAGGACTTATTCCAGAAAATTACTGACCACTGGGCCTGGAGCTAGGCAAGGTGGTTACTAAGAAATTTGGCAACCAGGAGACCTTGGTGGAAAGTGGTGAAAATGTCTGTGGAGAGGATGTCCACATCATTTAGAGTGGCTGTGGTGAAATTAATGACAATCTAATGGAGCTTTTGATCATGAATAATGCCCGCAAGATTGCTTCAGCCAGCCAGGTAACTGCAGTCATCCCGTGCTTCCCTTATGCCCACAGGATAAGAAGGATAAGAGCTGTGCTCCAGTCTCAGCCAAACTTATTGCAAATATGCTCTCAGTAGCAGGTACAGATCATATTATCACCATGAATCTGCGTGCTTCTCAAATTCTGGGCTTTTTTGATATCCCTGTGGACAATTAGTATGCAGCCAGCTGTCCTGAAGTGGATAAAGAAGAACATCTCTGGAGAAACTGCACTATTGTCTCACCCAATGCTGGGGGAGCTAAGGGAGTGACCTCGATTGCAGACCAGTTGAATATGGACTTTGCTTTGATTCACAAAGAACATAAGAAAGCCAGTAAAGTGCGGGTAGGAGATATGAAGGATCACCTGGCCATCCTACTGGATGACATGACTGACACTCGTGACACAACCTGTCATTCAGCTGACAAACTTCTCTCAGATGGAACCACCAGAGTTTATTCTGTCTTGACTCATGGAATCTTTTCTGGCCCAGCCATTTCTCATACCAATAACACATGCTTTGAAGCAGTCATAGTCATCAATACCATACCGCAGGAGGATAAAATGAAGCATAAGCATTACTCCAAAGTAGAGGTGATCGACATCTCTGTGATCCTTGCAAAAGCCATCAGGAGAACTCACAATGGGGAATCTGTTTCTTACCTCTTCAGCCATATTTTTTTATAATAGAATAACTTCTAAGGCATTTAAAACAGAAAGTGAACCCTGCCCCTTATTTTCTCTAGGTATTTGATGTAGCTTTCTACATCCCGTATTAGGTATATTTAGGGAAAAACAGATTAAGACTAGCTGCTCAGTTTTCTTCGTTCCTCTTCTCATTCTGGCTGCTTTGATTTTGTGAGCCTTGCAGGTTTAATTGTAACTCAGCTGCTGCAAGGTTTCAGACTTTGAAGTTTGTTGTTTAGGGTTGTTTGATGTGTTTGGGGAAAGCTCAGACTATTTTGCATGGGAATGCTTCAGGGTTTCCTTGTCTCAGAACTGCTAGCAACAAAGGCAAGCCAATCCCTGTACCCCAATAACATGTGACAAGTTTTCTAAGGTCTGTGTTCAATTATAAGAGCCCTGGGCAGCCCAGAACCCAGCTAAGACAGGAAGCTCTTGGTGTAACAGAATGAAATGTTCTCTTTCACTCCTTCCCTTTTTCCCTCCCTGATAATAGCTTCTGCTATAGATAAGCCAGTTGACTAGACTGCTTGAGGCTTGAATATTTTGCAAAAATAGCTCCTTGTCAAAAGTAGTCTCTCCTGAAGAGGTGGGGAAATCTGTGCAAAACAGTGACTGTTTATATCAAAGATTTGTGGAAACCTCAGGACCAGACACAGATCTGAGAGAGTTTTAGAAATTTCGGGTTCTTCCTTGGATCCTGGTTAGTGCCTAGCTGTTAGAATTCTCACCCACCTCTTATCTCACCCCTCCTCCGTTCCCTTGACAAAAAAAGATACTTGAACCTCAAGTGCTCCTAAGATGGATTCGCAGAAGCGTTAAAGGACCCCCATCTTCATAGGCACCTTCTCAATCAATAAACCTTTCCTTACTCCAAACTCTAATATGTTGAATATTGGCTTTTTGAAGCATAGGGCGCACCAATCTTGAATTGGTTACATCTAATGGGGGCCTGAGGGGAGGCAGCACAGTGCAGCAGATGCTTGGAGACCTGTGCTTGGGGACTGTCATTTAGATCAGGGGTCTCCAACCCACAGGCCACAGACCGGTAGTGGTCCATGGCCTGTTAGGAACCAGGCCGCACCGCAGGAGGTGACACAGGTGAGCGAGCGAGGGAGGTTCCATCTGTATTTACAGCCACAGCGCTAGCTAGCATCATTACTTCATCTCCACCTCAGATCATCAGGCATTAGATTCTTATAGGAGCATGAACCCTATAGTAAACTGTGCTTGTGAGAGATCTAGGTTGCATGTTCCCTATGAGAATCTAATGCCTGATGATCTGAGGTAGAGCTGAGGTAATGATGCTAGGACTGGGACTGCAAATACGATAAATACATTAGAACAGGTTTGACTATAACACAGAGGCCATAATAAATCAATTGCTTGAAGACTCATATCAAAACCCTATCATTGAGTAGCAAGTGACAATTTAGCTGCATCTGGTGGCAGGCTTTATAGTGGCAGATGAGTTGATGTGCTTCAATCGTACAGCTGCATCTGGTGGCAGGCTTTAAGTCAGAATCCAACTCTTATTTTAGTCCACGTGTGGCCCACCCATTATTTTATTTACCACTTCCATATGTGCCTCTTTCCCGCACTGTTCACTTATATCAGTCACAGTTTTGGGAAGCCCACAAGCTAACCCTAGCCAAAATGAGTTAAAAACAAACGTCACTGGAGTGCTTCTTTGAAAAGGTGGAAGGACCCAATGGCTAACCACATTACTAAAGCTAAGAAGCCCTTTACTATTGGTGAAGAGTTGATCCTATCTGCTGCTAAGGTCATTTATGAACTTTTAGGGGAGGCTGCAGTTCAAAAGTTGGTACGTGTTCCTCTTATGGCTAGCACCGTAACTAGATGAATTGATAAAATAGCAGAGGATATTGAGGCACAATTGTTAGGGTTAATTTCAGCTCTTCAGGTTGATGAGTCTACCAATGTTGACAGCAAGGTAACAATGCTTGTTTTTGTGCAGTCAATTTCTCAGGAGGATGTGCATGAGGATATGTTATGTGCACTTTGGTTGCCAACCAACACCACGACTACAGAACTATTCAAGTTTTTGATCACATGTCAGGAAGACTGAGTGGTCATTTTGTGTCATTATGTGCATGGATGGAGCGGCTGCCATGACTGGATGGCTTTCTGGTTTCACTACTCGGGTCAAAGAGGTCACTTCTGAGTGTGAGTCTATGCACTGTGTCTTCCATAGAGAAATGTTGGCTAGCCGGAAAATATCACCCGAACTTAACAACATTTTGTGGAATGTGATTAAAATTATCAACCACATTAAACTACATACCCTTAACTCAACTCAACGTCTGGTCACGCAGCTCTGTGAGGAGATGGGTGCAGAGCACACAGGTATTCTCTTATGCACATAAGTAAGATGGCTCTCTAAAGGTAGATCACTGGCCAGAGTTTTTGAGTTACAAGAGCTGCTCCAGAGATTTCTTTTAGAAAAATAGTCACCACTTGCAGCACATTTCAGTGACACAGAATGGGTCGTAAAGCTAACTTCCTTATGTAACATATTCATCCTGCTTGACCAACTCAGTCTCTCACTTTAGGAGAGAACGACAACAGTGTTCAAGTCAACAGATACAGTGGCTGCATTCAAAGCCAAACTGGAATTATGGGGGTGACGGGTGAACAATGGGATTTTTGACATGTTTCAAACATGAGCAGAGATTTTGAAAGAGACTGAACCAGGGCCTTCTTTCTCCCAGCTGGTGCATGATCACCTATCTCACCTTTCAAAACAGGTTGAGCTTTACTTCCAACCACAAAAGACCCATCATCTGGGAAGGAATGGAACAGAGACCAATTTATGAGTAAGCCAGGTGAACTGACATCCATGCTAGAAGAGGAACAACTGCTTGAGATCGCAAAGGACTGTGGCCTTAAAAGTATATTTGAGGCAACTTCAAATCTCCATACATTCTGAATTAAAGTCAAGGCAGAATATCCTGAGATTGCCACAAAAGCATTGAAAAGTCTGCTTCCATTTCTAACATCCTATCTTTGTGAAGCAGGGTTTTCTGCAGTGACAGCAACCAAAATGAGATTATGGAGTAGATTGGACATAAGCAACAAACTTTGGGTGTCACTATCTCCCATCACCTCCAGATGGGACCATCTAGTTGCAGGAAAACAAGTTCAGGGCTCCCACTGATTCTCTATTATGGTGGGTGGTATAATTTCATTATATATTACAATGTAATCATAATAGAAATAAAGTACACAATATTAAATATAATGTGTTTGAATCATCACAAAATCATCCCCCCCACACACACACACACACACACTCCCCAGTCTGTGGAAAAATTGTCTTCCACAGAACTGGTCCCTAGTGCCAAAAAGGTTGGGATCCGCTGGCTTAGAGTCTCTTTTCTACCTGTTTCTTTCCCTTCAACGATCTTGACCTTTTCCTGGCCAAATATCTTCTTGGGCCCAAATGATCATTACACTATAGTCTTCTGGAAAGCAAACCTCACTTTTTACTAGGTGTTCTCTAATGTTTACATGAGATTAGTTTGTGTAGCTTAATCTTCCTTAGCCCACTACCACTATAGTAGAAGTTTCTAGGTTGTTTTGATTAATTTAGTATTTAATTTTTATCTTTCTTCCTTGAATCTGCTTGATCTTTCACATTGCCTGGGGTTTCTGTTAAAAAGACTGATGTTACCAGCTCTTGTAGAGGTAACTAATAAAGTGTCCATGTGATCGTGGATCTATATTATATTTGTACTGCTCTCTCTGCTGGAGGTTTGGTTTAGGTGTCTTGCTGCCCAGTGATAGCTCTTATTCTTTGTTTCCAAATTATTAGCTGCATTGTTAAGCCAGGAGAAGACATTGGCAATCGTTTTATTCAACTGTCACACCTTAAGATGTCTTGGGTTTTCTTAGAACTAGATATATACAGTGTAATTATATGCATTAGGCCTGAATAATAGGATGTATAGTGCCTGCTGGATCTCTGGTTCTTATTTCTGGGGATAAGAATTAAGTATTTTCTTATTGGAAGAATATAGTTTCTATAATTTATTTATTTTGAATCAATTTTGCCAAATGTAAAAATTTCTCTACATTATTGACACATGTTTGGTATTTAATTTCAGCCCTTCTAAATGAAAACTCTTTGGGGAAGGTAAAAATAAAAATAAATAATTTTTCTCTAATAGGTTTACAGCAGGGGTCCCCAACACACGGGCCGTGGGTAGGTACTGGTCAATGGCCTGTTTGGAACCACCACACAGCAGGAGGTGAGTGGCAGGCAAGCAGGCAAAGCTTCATCTGTATTTGCTAGCCACTCCCCAGCACTAGCTAGCATCACCGCCTCAGCTCCTCCTCAGATCATCAGGCATTAGATTCTCATAGGAGCACCGGTCCCTGGTACCAGAAAGGTTGGGGACTGCTAGTTTGCAGTACTCTTTTCTTGAACTTGTCCTCCCAGTTGTGTAAATGTCTTTTTCTATATTGGGGTTCATAAAGGTTTTTGTTTTTAATGTAGACAAAAACCTATAGTATATATTTACAGTTGAGAGTTATCAAGACTAAAGGTATAGCAGTCTTGAGAAAAGTTTACTGAAACTCAGCAAAACATAATTATGATTATCCTGGGTTTTAAAAAAAAAGGTAATCTTTTTTCTGAAGGTAGATTGGTTATAGCATGTGCATTATAGTTTATGGAGTCTGTAATAACTTTCAGTGTGTTAGAATCAGTTAATTAAATTTGGAATAGTATTTTATATCTTATATGACCCAATGCCATTTTGGAGTTTATGTTTTCTCATTGGTTACTGTTTTTTCAGCTATGCTTTCTAAAGTTTGAAGTCAGTTATATTAGTCTTCAAGTGAGCATAGCTAAAACCATGGTAAGACCTTTTGCTTTTCTCACCTGTCTGGTATTCTTGAAGGATTCTAGAGA
Organism: Macroglossus sobrinus; assembly: GCA_004027375.1. Classification (NCBI taxonomy): domain Eukaryota; kingdom Metazoa; phylum Chordata; class Mammalia; order Chiroptera; family Pteropodidae; genus Macroglossus; species Macroglossus sobrinus. The sequence continues at coordinate 139,814 of PVKZ01000711.1, read as the reverse complement.
TGGGACGAGCAGGGACATACTTAGCAGTGTGCCCTACCTTCTCTGACATCAGGGGAAAATTACAGCAAACGCAGCAGCGGGAAAATGAGGTGTTCCTCCTCTCTGTGGCAGCCCTTCCTCTTGCTCTCTTGGGCTATGCTTTTGCAAGGTTATATTGACCCATTTTTACTATGGCTAATAAAGTCTTTTCTTGCCTGCCTCTTCCATTTCTAGTCTTTAGTTCTGGTTCAGAAACTTGGAACTTAATTGTTTCAATGGGCATGCACTCTTTAGCTACTGGAGAGGTTTTCCACTGGATTTCAAAGAGGGACATTTTACCCCAGAATGATCAACATTTTATTTTCTCTGGAAATTTTATGTCATGTTTTGTTTTATGACCAATATTTATCTGTTTACTAATATCAAAGAAGTGAATTATTGTCATGTAAAATAACATTACCTCTTTGAGGAAGAGAAAATAGAAGTTGATAATATAGCTATCTAGGATTAATTCGGTTAGATGAGAATTTATCAGGATATCAATATTCTGTGCTTTTACTTGAATTTTAAAAATTGAAAAATATCTTCTAAAATTATAAAATAAACATTGGACTGACTTAAGGAAAGTTAAAACACTATTTCATAACTGAACTTTTTAAAAGATTTATTCAGATGAACAGACAAGATACATGGCACACTAAAGTTAAAATATTGTTATTAGAAAAGAGGATGTATAAAGGTAGTATAATATGAAGATATTGATGGAGACTGGATCCCTGATGTACTTTAAATATTTAATCTATATTTTTCTTAGCTTTAAGTAGCTAAGTCCAATATTTCTTGAGTCTGTTCTTGCCTTTCTGTCTTCAGTGGTCATTTCCTAAGTTCAAGCTCACAACTTCAGTTATAAAGATAGCCCCCTAATGAGTCTCCTTGTCTATAATTTTGCCCCTCAGACCACCTATATTAGAATGTTCATTTTTTTCCTAAAATGCAGATCTGATTAAGGCTTCTCATCATCCTCAAGATAAAAGTTAAGTTAGGATGATGATGTTAATTCGATAAAAGTAGCATTTACTGAGCACTTGCTATGTCCCAGGCACTGTGTTTAAACACCTTTGTCTAAATTAACTCATAGAATTCTCAGGATGACCATATGAATTACTGTAGTCTAGTTTTTACCAATAAGAAGACTGAGACTAGAGGAAATCAAATAATTTACCAGCCACCCACCAGACCAATTTTTTTTTACTTAAAAGTCTTTTTATGCCCTTTGTATTATACTGTCTCCACACAAAGGTATTTGTACTCTGGGTTTTGGATGCTGTAGAGCCTGAAAAGAATCGTGCTTCTCTCGCTGCATTGACCACTTCAGCAATTATGACTGTGCTAATTGTGAAAATGTGTTAGTGAGGTTTTTTAGTAGTTGTACCAGTGGATCAGCAATACTGTTGGATGTTGGATTATTGATTTTTTTTTAATCCACTATTCTTCTCCTACCACCACAAACTCACCATGCCTATAAGGATATATAGTTTCAGGTGGTGTGGAGTGACAGTCGAATCCTGAGATACAATAAACCACTGCCTTGGTAAGGATAGGGTGGGCTTTTTTTTTTTTTTGTAGGAAGCTGGATAGCCAAATACAAATTGGATTTAAAAAAAAAATCAGTAAATCAAATATATTAGACTTATTTTAATAATTTTATAATAAAAAAATTTAACCAAATTAGTTGTGGGCTAGTCACCATACGCTTTTCGGTACATCATGAGAGTAAAGGTATGTAACAGACCTCTTTGAAAATCACAAGATCTTCAAGAACATGTGGGATTTTTACTTTCACATTCACATCAGTGGTGATGGCTTTCAATTTTCAATAGTTTCCTAAAAAGAATGTTCTTTCACAGAGCTGGGTGGACCCAGTTGTTGCCCAGAAACTTTGGGGTAGCTCTAAGTTTCATACATATTAGTCTGGTATTCAGTAGACTTGGTGGTTTACTTATATAACTTCTTGGTGGGACCAGATATCTTATGTAGGGCACAACTTGCATTCAGGTAGGCTGTATTTGGCCCTTGAACTGCATTCTGTACGCTAAAGTTTACATACACTTGGAGTCAGAGCAAGACATGGCTTTTATTTCTAGTCTTGTCACTATTAACTGGATTGCCTTTCATCCTTAAGCCCCATTTTCCTCACGTATTAAATGAGGATGATAGTACCTACAATAGCGTATTTTGGGTTATAGAGGATAGTATATGTAAGGTGTTTTGTGTTATGTGTCAGATATAGTTAGAACTCTAATAAATATTCCTTACCCCTATCTCATTCACCTTTATCCTTCTTTCCTCAACCACCTGCCTCCCCCTCCAAATCAAATAGATTTTCATGGAAAACAGGTCAGGGAAAGTAATTTGCATGCAAATATTGGTGGAATTTGATTCTCAATGCATAATCTAGTGCTGCCAGCAACCAGAACATTTCCTAGACTTTGATTATCTTTTTGGGATCCGTTTTTTATTTTTTTTAATTTTTATTTGTTCAGGCGAGGCAACGCTTGGTTGACCTCTCAGACTGCAAGGACCTTGTCATGTTAACAATCTCTGCAAGGACCTTGTCATCTTACAATATCTTTAATTTATCTATTATTTATTTGTTTGCTTATTTATTTATTTAATTTTATGCCTACAGCACCTGGTCTTCCTAGGTGGTCTCCCATTCAAGTACTAACCAGGCCTGACCCTGCTTAGCTTCCAAGATCAGACAAGATCAGGCTTGTTCAGGGTGGTATGGCCATAGACTTAGGGTTCATTTTTTAAATTTCAAATCTTTATTACCATATCACTCAGATTATTTTCAAATTTAAATGCCAAGATTCTAGGATCCTATCATCTTATTACTTTGTAGGCTGTTCTTGCCTAAAGTAGATAAATATATAAAACTATATTAATAGCATGATAAATAAGGACTTACAGGTTTTATGATGAACTAGCTGCTTTTCAAGAGGTTTGTTTTACAAATAATGTGTTAAAAATGTCTTCTGTAACACATGCCCTGGACAGGGTCTGTGTAAGAAATAACAACAGAGACTTTTAAGATGCAGACAGTTTTGAGAAAATTTACTTCAAGCAGGAAGACCAACTCTCTATCCCAAATCCCCAACCACCTTCTACTCTGTTAACCACAAACCCATCAAGCTCCTAAGTACACATTTTCATGACTGTAGAATGCTCAGAAACAACAGACTTAGTAATAATGAGGGGTAAGTGGTCCTTTGTGAAAGAGGTCTTGTGAGACCTTTTCTCTGAAGAAGCGGTTTAATGGTGATTGAGTCTGTCCATCAGCCATAATGAAGGGCCACTCTTAAGTGTGTTCTATACAAAAAGTATTGCTTACATACTTTAAGATGATTTTGCAGTTGGCATTTTGAATGTAGTTTTGCCCTGTAGAATTATTGTGCTAGCTTTTTATCATGGCTTTGTCCTAGGGAAACAGTTTGGTATTTAGAGAAAATGTGCTTCCATCCGTGAGAGAATTGTGTTTGTGGAGATATTTATTCAGTGGTTCCAATTTATTAAGTTACATCTGTATGTCTGAATTAGTTGATTTTTATACATACAGATTTAATATACTTTTTTCAATATTTCATAAATTTATTTATTAATGTGATGCTTTTTTTTTCAATCTGTCTCATCACTCAGCCCCTGTAGAGAAAATAATTAAGTTGCTGTTTCACCTTTTGGAAATATTAGATTTTGAGTCTGGTGTTATTTCTTGAATCTTTTAGTTTCAGGATTCGTTATGCTAAATTTTGTGAAGGCATTTGCTGAATTGAATAAATTTTAAAATATGGTAAAATCTAAAAGAAAGCATTTCAATTCTTTCTACTTATTTGACCTTCTGAAACTACTATTAAACTATTAACAATAAGGCCTACATTTTTGAAAATGCAAGTGGCAAACATTGTTATCAAATAAAATGTGACCAAGATTTTTTTTTTTTCATCAAAGAATAAAATTCTCTGTAGTTATATCAAGGGAGCTTCTTTGAAGAAGCAGATGTTCTGCAGCCACAGTACTTGATAACCATGATTTGCTGACTGTCCTTTGGGTCTCATTCTGTGCACATGTATGAACAGGGCAGATGAGACATGACCTCTGCACTTCAGAAGCTCTGCAGTGTAATTGTAAAGATGACACCTGTACGGTAATTACTGCATTAGAATGCACTGCATTTAACCCTGATAGTTAAATGCTGTAGGAGTTTAGATAAGAGCGATCACCAGTTGAGTGTCAAGGATGTCTTCATGTACAAGGTGAACTTGAACACTGTTTTACATTGCTTATTGTCAGTACCATTTCCAATAAAATTTGGAGAGTAACCAGACTTAAAGATCCTGCTTACCTATGGCTTTTCACTTAGTTAACAGATTATGACGTAATGGTTAAGAGTAAAATATCTGCTGTGTTCTCCATAAATGTTGCATATTATCTTCACCATCATCAGTTTTACTTTGCTTCAAAACTCAGTTTAATCTTTGCTCCTCCAGGAAGCCTTTCCTGTCAAACCAAAATATATGAGTTGCTCCTTACTCTTTATTCTTAGTGAATCTTCAGCAAGTCATTACCAGAGCACTAATCTATAACATTGATTTCTAACTGGGGCTTTACTTATCTTTCTCACCAAAGCCCTTGAGGTGATGGAATGTGTGTATCCCAAACCTAGCATTATTTCTACTGCTATTCCTCATATTATCCCTAGTGTCTAAATTTTTATCGAATGAATGAACTCAACAAAGCTTACATTCAGTATAAGAAAATGGATATTTATACAAGGTTGATGGCAGAGATGATGGAGAGAAATGGATGATTTAATTATGTCTCGAGATATAATTGATGCGATTTATTTGATGGATTGGATTTGGAGAATGAGGGAGATGGATAAACCAAAGCTTGAGGAATTTGTTAATACCATTTAGTGAGATGATGGGACCGAAGAAAGAATAGGCTTTGGTTTGCAAATGTTGTTTGAGAAGCCTACTCCACTTTGAGTAGAGCTATTAAATAGGCAGTTGCATATGAATCTGGAGCTCAAAGAAGAGATCGAGACAAAATATAAATCAGGAAGTCAGTAGCCTATAGGTGGTATTTAAGGCTACATTGCAGGATAAAATTGCCTTTTGAGAGAATATAAGTTAAGAAAAGAAGAGGATCCAGAACAAAATTTGCAGTGTTCAGGCATTTAGTGATCTGGAAAAGGTAGAGAAACTAACAAAAATAATTGAAGAAATAGGGGGAAAACCAGAGGAAATTTTCTCAAGAAATCGCCTGTTTGATCTAATGCTGCCTGAAGGATTTGGATGAAAAGTGAGAAGTGATCATTGCGTTTGGCAACATGATGATTGTTGGTGAGGTTAATTGTGCAGTGGTAAGGTCTGGAAGCCAAATTGGAATAGGCTCAAGACTGAATGGGAAGTGAGGGAGTAGAAATCTGTAGGAACTAAATCTTTGAGTAGGCTATAGGGGATGGAAATTGTCTTTCAGCATCACCACCCTTAGGTTTTCATCCTTCCAGTTTATATCATCAAGTCCCAAAGTGAACTCATGATGCACTGCCCTTTAAAATCCATTCCTCTTCCTAAGTTTTCTATTAATGAATTCACCTTCCTTTCGGTGATCTAGATTAGAAGCCTCAAGACTGATGTGATCTTCTTCCACTTCTCCCCATATAATCAGTTGCCATGGACTATTGAGTCTTCTATGTGGCATTTTTCAAATTGAACTCCTCCATTTTGTTGCCATTGCCACTTATGCTGCTTTTGCCAGACACTAATTAGCTCATCTTCAAACTCATCTAACATTTTTCAAAGTACTCCCTGCTTTTGTTCTCCCCCTTGTCAGTACATCTGTCCATCACAGCAGGAATGTTTCTCCTAAAACACAGCTTTGCTCTTGTCATTCTCCTGCTAAAAATAAAACCAAATTCTTTTGCTTGTCACTCAGAACCCTCTACCTTTTAAACCTTATCTTCCACTACCTTCTCTTCATTCAGCCTGCTATTCTGAAGTATTTGCTGTTTTCTTAAATATATCCTGCATTGTTTGGCCACCACACCTTCATGTTCACTGTTACCTCTGTTTTACATGTCTGTCCTTCCCTTCTCATATAAATCTTCTTTATTTCCAAATGTATATTACCTCTAACAAACTGTGGAGTCTACCCTAAGTATTAGGAAATTTCAAGGCTCTCAGCGCTACTGCTTTATTTATCAGTTCTTTAAAAATTTTATACTACTGATTTTTATTTTAAACCATAATTATCTGCACCATCACTACTTTGACCAATCTTCACTTTTAGGAAGAGTACAGGAATGATTTACTGTCTGAAGGAAAATTTCTTGGGAATTTTGCTAACAGTTGTAGGTCATGATATTCTGTAAACAGAGGATGCCTACAAAGAGTCCTCTACTAGGCATCTCCTCTTCTTAGTAGCAGCTTCCCACTAATTTTGATGAGGCAGCCGGAGGTTGAAAGGTGAGCATGATAACTCCATATGAAAAGCAGTTTTTCTCAACTAGGCAGTTACACATTAATAAAATACACTGGATTCTTTGTTTTATGGTTGTTGATGTTTGGGTGTGGGGGGAGAACAGTGTATGTGAAATTATTACTCTAAGTTTTAGCTTTTTCTTTTCTTTTCTTTTTTTTTTTTAAGGCGAGGCAACCCTTTGTTGACTTCTCAGATTGCAGGGACTTTATCATTTTACAATCCCGTATTTTTTTAGCCTACAGCACCTGGTATTCCTAGGTAGTCTCCCATCCAAGTACTAACCAGGCCTGACCCTGCTTAGCTTCTGAGATCAGATGGGATGGGGCTTGTTCAGGGTGACACGGCCATAGACTGAGTTTTAGCTTTTTTAAATGGGAGGTGCCTTTCAGAAATTTTGATCACTGCTACATATTCTAAAAGAAGGAAAGCAGAAGCTCTATAATGACTAGTCATAGAAAAAATTACTTGTCAGAATATTGAATTTAGTAATCTATCATCTTTTCTACCCATTAGTGGCTTTAGGGGGTTGCTAATGTGAGGGTATCAGTAAAAAGTAAAATGAAGGTATCTTTTCAAGATATTCTCTTGTGATACATGTTACCCTTCTGTTAGGTATTTCAGCTTTCATCTCATTGTTGGAGTATAAAGTAGGCTTTAGGTGTGTTTAATTTCTACCTAATTTTTTTAAGAATGAAGTTGGACTATTGGCTCAAAGGGAAACAATTGCATGATTTTTTTTTGAAAAGATGAGATTTAAAATAAACATTATTTTTCTTAATGAACTGTGATACTAGAGCATTATTATGAAGAATGGTATTTTTAGAAAAAGAAAAGCAACATAACCACCTGAGTTAAGAACCATCACTGGACTGTCACAAGATTAATGTCTGTCTGACCTTTCAGTAGACAACTTGCTAGTCCTCCCTGCCAGCTGTTAATTGTAGTCAGCTACTTTGGAACTTGGGGGATATTGTAATTAGTAGTATAAGATACTAATTTGAGAATTCAAAATATCTCAATTTCTAGTAAAATAAAAGATAAATGTCTCATATTTTGAGTGGGATAACAAGACTTTACAAAGTAAACTTACCTCCTCAAAATTACTTTTTATTAGTACTAACAATGAGAAAAAAAGTTACAAAATTATAAAGGGGTTCCTGAAAACAACTTGCTTTGACTTATTTGTCATAAGTGTTTTATGGTTGTTCATCTGTTTTCTCTCACTTTCATTTCCCCAGGAAACTTCATATTTAGGCATCCTTAATCGACACTAACAAAATTACCAACCAGTGGATTTCCTGGAGGCTTGGCCCACTAGTGTCAGGATGAGCTGTGGACCTCAATCTTTTGATATATGTTTTCCCCTTTCATTTAAAAGGGGAAATAACCACTCCTGTTCTGGATAATATTTAATTCAAGATCTTAAAACTCTTATTATTTAAAATTTATCAGTGGAGGGAAAATTAAGTGCTTTTATAAACTGATTCTTACATATCCAAAATGGTTCATACCTGGCATTAAAATGCTCTATGTTTTCTTACAAAGATTTCAGCATTTTAATAGTTTAAATTTTGATAGAATTCTTTTGAGTCATTAATAGGGTAATAGAAAAACAAAATAGTAGCTTTGGCTAATTATATTGGTAATTTCAGTAAGGCATTGATATGTGAACATTTAAAGATACTACGCTGGGCATTTAGAGTACATAAATTTTTATTATAACCTAAGAGCAGTTTCTCTTGGCAATAGATTATTTTAAATTTACAATTTAATTTTTTTTTTCTACAGGAAGGAACTTGAAACCTTCAAAGGTAATTTTGTGTTTAATTTTTTACTTTAAAGTAGATGAGAGTTAATTGATGTCAGATGTTCTCTCTTGATGATAATGAAAGTACTTACTTTTTTTCTTTAAATCAGTTTACATCAAGAAAAGTTTAATACTGTTTTATTTAATTATAACTGGTTTTGAAATTCTTTTAGTTATAATATGTACCAAGTGAGAGTTTGTACTAATGACCATTATAAGTAATATGTTTGGATGGCACAGTGCTAATAACTTTGAGGTTGAGAAATGTAGTTTAAGAAGATTCTGTTTTCTCTTGTGCAAAGTCTGGGCCATATGGAGAGGGTATGGTGGTAAAGATAGAGAGCTATGCTGCTGCAGTTGACCCCATAGTCACCTTGAACCTGCTGAGAGGTTTCCAAAATTGAGTCCTGCTCTGCCACTGTCTTGAAACTTTGGCCAAGTTTTCCAGACTCAGTTTTTACATCTATAAAATTAAGAGCTCTGAGGAGTTATATTTTCACATACTGAAAGCTCATGCAGTATTGTTTTTCAAATTTAGGGAACTTCTGAAGGCAGAGCACTGAAGAATTGGTCATGTTGACCCTTCCCTTACTGGTCAGAGAAAAACACTAGTGAAAAATAAGGAAAACCACAGACTTTCTAAGCATCTCAAGACCCTTCCAATTTACTATTTTTCAGATACTCATTAGCAATTAAGTAGTGAAATCACTTTTTCCAGAGAGACTCATTTCAATAACCAGAAAGACTTTGAATTACAGCTTAGTATATTTCATACATAAACTAATATTGACCTTTAGATTTACTGAATGATTTTCCAGTATATTATTTACAGCTGAATTGTTTCTTTGTGTGAGCTCTTCGGATGTCTTGGGGAAAAAATGACTAACCATCAATATAAAAGGTATAATAAAGGCTTATACTTACTATGACTATAAGTGAACAGACTTGTTTTGGCTAGATTTCTATTTAACTGACTGCAGTGGCCGGTTTGTTGAGGGAATGTTAAATGATCATGAGGTATATTTTCATGATCATTATTCTTATTTTGTGAACTGTGACTCATGTACATTATTTTTCATTAGTGGTTTAAAATGAGATTTGAAATTCTCATAAAATGTTCTAGTTCCCCACTTTTAGTCAGCTAGCATCTTCTTATATAATATTAGGAGAAGCAAAAAATTAAGTTAATACTAAAAGACAGGCAGGGACACTTGATTATGCAGAATGTCAACTTGCATCTCAGTGCGGAGGCATTCTTTTTTTTTATCATTATTATTTTAGTATTAAGAGAAACGGGAGAGGCCGGCAATTTGCGAAAGGTTAGGTAGTGTTGCATATTACTGGGTAGAATAATTCAATTTAGGCCAATATATCTTGTTTATACACACATCCCTAATTATGTACAATATTTAATAGTACATTCAACCCACAGGCCAATTAAAGTTCTCAACTTTGAACAAACCATTATTGATTATTGCATCATATCAAGTTTTTTTAGTATCAGTATTCATTAAAAGTTTTTCCTCTTGATTATTGCACAAATATTTCAAAAGCATAAGTAGCGTATTGTAAAAAAATAAATTTAACTGCACTTTTAAGACATTAGTGAAGAAAAATTTCTTCAAATGTAACAATTTCTTATTTTTTGAACATCATTGTCTTTGTTTTTATTTTTCCTTTATAATAGGCTGTGGAAAAACAAAAGTTATTACTTCTTTCAATTGTTCTAGTCAATTTGTGTTAGTATTTGGAAGCTTTTTTTCTAGGCTGGCGAATAACTAACTTTTGGAGATAAAAACACAAAATAAACCTCAAAGTTAGTGATATAGATCAATATCATCCACTAAGTTTTGGATTCTTCCTTCTATATTCCAATTAGGTTAATGGGTTAGTTCACTTTTCACTTGCGCCACTTATAGCTAACTAATCTCTACAATATTATTGAAACTAGTTACTTACTGTTTCTTTCATACTGGTAGCAGGAAGTTTTTGTGTTCCTCAAATATTGCATTCCTTTAAACTTCTTAGTGAAAGTCTCTTGAATAATAGACAATAGAAAAGGGAGAGTATGATCTTAAGTCTTAATTTTTTATTCTCCATGGGGAAGGAATTCTATTATTGTAAGCATGGGTAGAGGAAACAGGCATACCTTATTTTATTGTGCTTCACTTCATTGCACTTTGCAGATACTGAATTTTTTACAAATTGGAGGTTTGTGGCAACCCTGTCTCAAGCAAGTCTGTCGGTGCCATTTTTCCAACAACATTTGCACACTTCATGTCTGTGTCACATTTTGGTAATTCTTGCAATATTTCAGACTTTTTCATTATTGTTATATTTGTTATGGTGATCTGTGATCAGTCAGCAGCAATCAGTGTCAAGGCAAGATCCTCTATTAGGAAAAAGTACAATTCATTGAAGGCTCAAATGATGATTAACATTTTTTAGCAATAAAGTATTTTTTAAATAAGATATGTACATTATTTCCTAATATATATTGCTGTTGCACACTTAATAGACTATAGTATAGTGAACATAACATTTATGTGCACTGGAAAATCAAAAAATGTGCGTGACTCGCTTTATTGCGATACTTGCTTTCTTGCAGTCATCTGGAAGCAAACCCGCAGTATCTCTGAGGGTATGCCTGTAAGGTTTTCATAGTCCTTTAACAACATGAGAAATTGGCCATGAATAGACTTATCTATTATTTAGAGATCATTCGTAATTTTTCTACTTTCATTTAAAAAAGATTGTCATTCCATAAATCTTAAAATCACTCTTAAGATTTTAAGTCTAGGAATACTGTGCCACTGAAAAGAGTATAGGCAAGGAGATCTAGTATTGGATATTGTTCTTACTTCCATAAGATTCCTGATTTAACATGGTATTAATATACAGACTTGCTCTTTAACCGTAAGCGCCTTATGAAATTTAACCATTCTCCATTTTCTCTGTAAAACATAACAGCCACAGCATGCTGAATGCTCGTGGCTTGTCTGCATGCACATCTAAATATTTTTGTTTCCACCGCTCCATTGACAGCTTACCTAGAGTGAGTTGTGTTTGCTTCTTAATTCATTTATACTTGTTATTGTGATATGCAGTTTAATTCTCAGATATAGTGATGAAACTTCAGTGTTAAGGAGAACTGTAAGAAGATAAGTTCAGTGCTTTAGAAGACTTACTATAAGTAAATAGCTTTAAAATTGGTGTAAAAGGTATAATTAAGAATTAGAAAAGATTTGGGGAAAAATAATAAAAATCCTGAAATATTTTTCACATTTTAAATTCCTGTTCTGTACACAGATTGTTTCACATCATAAATTCCTGCTCTGCTTTTAAAAATAGACTGGAAATTTTAGCCGTTGCAGTACAGGTGGCTCATGAAAGAATTTTCAGATCAGTGGACCTATACTCATAGAATTTATGAATAAAGTATGGTTATGTTTTAAATTAAAGTGTTTGTATATATATTTTTAATAGATTTCTGTATTAACTGCTTTTTTAAAAATTAAATGACCAACATGGGATCCAGTCGTATCATATGAGAAAATGTTCTTTGTAATCTCCTCCTTCATATAAAATCACCCAGCCATGTCAGAAATGTGACTAACAGTGGAAAACATGCTAGGATTTAGGAGTTATCACTATCATAGTGAGAGGATCATTGTGGGAGTGTATGGGAAAAGGCAGCTAAGGCCAGCCTGATCCCATGTGATCACTTTTAAGGCTTAACTCTGGAAAGCACTACCTGAGAGGTCAAACAGGAGGAAGACCAAGATAATTTAGTGACAAGGAAGGCTAGAGAGGAGAAAGTTTAAAGGAAAAGTGGTTGCCAGTGATATATTTGACAATAAATAGGTAATTGGTGTCTTGAAAGAGTCATTTGTAAAAGGAGAATCCAGATTGCATATCAGAAGTGTATGAGAAATTAAGAAGTAAACAATGACATTATTCTTTCATGAATTAAAAGAAAAAAATGAAAAGATAACTTGAAGTACAATCAGGTTCAGGGTCAGGGAGGAAAGTAAAATCGAGGGTGCTGAGTTCATTAAGATCCTAGAGGTGATAGAAAGAAATATTCTGATAGGTTATCCTTGGAAAGGACCCAAAGACTTCTCTTTCCCTGAGACCTTAGAAAAAGAAAAGGTGGTTGGAAATATGGGGGAAAAGTTGACATGGAAGGAGGAAATAATTTTTTGAGAATCAGCATTAGGAAAGATAGTCTGATATTGCAGGGCTAGGCTCAGAAGTAGAAATAAAAAAAAAAAACAAAACAAATATGCTTTGGTTAACACATGATTGGGGTTGCAAAAGCAAAAATGAGGTACTGGCTTGGATGCTATTGATAGCATGATTAAAATGATAGTTCATGGAATTGAGGCTGGATGGGGAGGCCCGACTAGACCAGTAAAATGAGCAAGGTATGAGGTATTGGGGTGGTGTACACCAGAAAGATGAAGAACATGTAAATAATTGAGGTGGATTTGCAGTCAAAGGATTTCAGTTTGACATCTTAGAGGTGGAGCAGTTCCAGGTGATGATGAGAACTAAATTTAAGTAAAAATAGAAGTCACAAAATTGAAGAGGTCATCTGAATCAGAGTATCCTGAGACCAGTAGGAATCTCACTTGTTTGGGTTACTCTCACATACAGATTATGCATACTTCTGGCTTGGCAACACTTAACACGTTACAAATCTGGATATGAAAATAGATGGTAAACTTGGTAGAGTTTGTTGGTTCAGTTCAAGAGTTAGCTTAGCATATAAGGCAAAACCATTCAGCCACCATTTGGCAATGTTTAAATGATAGAGACTCAGGTTGAATAATATAACTATCTTCTGTCCTCAAGGATGTAAAGAACTCTGGCAAAGCTTATGGAGCAGAAAGGCAAATGTGCAATTATAATATAATCTAAAAATATTATAATAGAAATAAGTACACCACGGCAGGAGGAATCGTCTTTTTGGAGAAAGGCAATATACCAGTTGAGCTGGATCTGAATGATGAGTGCTCACCAGGCTGAAAGGGGTAATAAAAACATTCCAAGAAGAGGAAAGAACATTTGCAAAGATACAGAGATATTTATTTTATTTCAAGGATTCAAATTGAATTTTAACTTCTTGTTCAATAAGGGAACTACAAATAATTTGTTAGGGCTAAAGCATATGGTGTGTGGGCGAAATAGTGAGGGATGAAATTGAGACGTAGGCAGGGAACAAATGATACACAGCCTTCTATGTCATGCACAGCAGTTCAGACTTTTCCCTTTGGGCCAGTGGTCTCCAAGGAGGGATGTGAGGATGTAAAACAATAGGAAAGGAGAGAAAAACTGGAACTTCTGTTCCTTTTTTATGTCATCATTTTAAATTTTTGTGTATATTACATAATAAACTATTAGAGGAATTTATGTATGTATATGACATATAAAGCTACACATTTGGAGTACATGTTAAAAGAGCTTAGAGGTTACTGTTGCTGACAGAGACAGAATAGGATTTGCAGAACTGAAAGGATTTTAATTAGGGTGGCAGGGTTACATTTGCAATTTAGAGCAGGTTTTCTAGAATCATACAGAAGATAGATTGGAAAGAGCAGGTCTAGAGTAAAAGAGATTGGGAAACTATGTGGAATATTCAAATTAAGGAAATGGTAGAATGGAGAAAAAGACACAGATTCAAGAAACTTAAGTGGAATAAAAAGAATTTCCTGACTGTTGCAAGCAGTCTAGAATGACTCCCATATTTCTGGCTAGGGTAGTTTTTTCATTCACAGAGTATGAAATACAGGTAAAGGAGATTTGGGAGAGAATGGTAGCAAATTCTGTTTTTTTGGGGGGTGGGGGTAAAAGTGTCAGTTTATTCATGACTGCAGGCAAGTTCTCTATAAATTCACAAAATTGCATGACATTTTGGTATTGGCTAAATTGAGAAATACTTTTTAAAAAATGTTTTATTGCAGTTTGATTTATATGCCACAATATTCATCTATGTATAAGTGTACAATTCAGTGATTTTTAGTAAATTTATAGTTACCATCACCACAGTCCACTTTTAGAACATTTTTGTTACCCATAGCAGTTCCTTTCTGCCTGTTTGCATTCGATACCTACTTGCATACCCAGCACCAGATAATCAATAATCAGTTTCTATCTTTATAAATTTGCCTTTTCTAGATATTTCATATAAATGCAAACACATAAGATGTAGGCTTTTTGTGTCTGGCTCTTTTCACTTAGTATTAAATTTTTGAGGTTCATTCATGTTCTGGCATATATTAGTAGATTGTTCTTTTTAATTGCTGAATTCCTATTCTATTGTACGAGTGCACTACATTTTGTTTATCCATTCACCAGTTGATGGACATTTGGATTGCTTCCAGTTTTTGGCTATTGTGAATAATGCTGCTATAAAGTTGCATATACAAGCCTTTTTATGGACATATGTTTCTATTTCTCGGGTATATAGCTAAGACTAGAATTTCTGGATTATATAATAAATTTATGTTTAACTTTCTGAGAAACTGCCAAACCGTTTTCCAAAGTGGCTGTACCATTTTACCTTCCAACTAGCAATGTATGAAAGTTGCAGTTTCTCTTGATCCTTGACAACACTTAATAACTCTTAATCTAGATATATGATTCTTTTTTTAAATGATCTATTTTGAGTTAGTTTTTGTGTTCATATGACGTGAGAGTCTTAAGTTTATTTTTTTTTACATACTGATATTAAATGGTCTCAGAACAATTTTTTGAAAAGACTATATTTTCCCCCACTGAATTGGCTTTGGCATCTTTGCAGAAACCAGTGGCCATAAATTTAAGAGTTTATTTCTGGACTCTCAATTTTGTTCCTTAGGACAATTAATTCCACAGTACCTGATTGCTGTAACTATAGTAGGTTTTAAAATTGAGAAGTCCTCCAACTTCATTCTTTTTCAAAATCAGTTTGGCCATTTTAACTCCTTTGCATTTCTGTATGAATTTTAAGAACATTTTCTCTCAGTTTCTACAAAAAAAAAAAAAGGCTTGAATTTTGATAGAGGTTGTATGGAATATATAGATCAATCAGGGAAGAATGGCTTTCTTAACAATACTGAGTCTTCCAATCTATGAACATGGAATGTGTCTCCATTTATTTAGTTATTTGATTTTTTCCTCAATGTTTTAAAATTTTTTCGTAGACCTATTTTTTATTTTTAAACTTCTTTCTTTCATTAATGAGGTATAATTGACACATCATTAGTTTCAAGTGTACAGCAGAATGATTTGATATAATCTCTTAGTGACTTTCAAATATGCTGTACAATATTATAACGATAGTCACCATGCTGTACATTATATTCCAATGACTTATTTATTTCATAACTGGAAGTTTGTACCTTTCAACCCCCTTCACTCATTTTTCCCACTCCCTACTCCCACCTCTGGCAACCATCAGTCTGTTCTCTATATCTGTGAGCTTGCCTTTAAAAAAAAAAAAAAAAGATTCTACATGTAAGAATCTTTGTTTCCTCTGCCTGACTTATGTCACTTAGAAAAATGTCCTTGAGGTCTAGCAGCGTTGCCACAAATGGTAAGATTTCACTCTCTTTTATGGCTGAATAATATTCCATTGTATATGTATATATACTACATATTCTTTATCCATTCGTCTATTGATGGACACTTAGGTTGTTTCCATGTCTTGGCTGTGGTAAATAATGCTGCAGTGAATATGGTGGTACAGATATCTTTTCAAGTTAGTGTTTCATTTTCTTTGGATAAATACCCAGAAGTGGAATTGCTGGATCATAAGGTAGTTCTATTTTTAATATTTTTAAGAACGTCCTTACAGTTTTCCATAGTGACTATACCTATTTAAATTCCCACCAACAGAGCACAAAGGTTCCCTTTTGTCCACATCCTTGGCAACACTTGTTATTTCTTGTCTTTTTGAAAATAGCCATTTTAACAGGTGTTAGGTGATATTCTCATTGTGGTTTTGATTTGCATTTCCTTGATGAATAGTGAAGTTAAGCATCCCTTCATGCACCTGTTGACTATGGAATAATGTCTCTATATCTTTGGAATAATGTCTATTCAGAGCCTTTGTTCATTTTTAATCAAATTTTTTGTTTTGTTGTTGACTTGTATGAGTTTGTAATATATTTTGCATATTAATTCCTTATGAAATATACAATTTGCAAACATTTTCTTACATTCAGTACATTGCCTTTTCATTTTGATGGTTTCCTTTGCTGTGCAGAACCTTTTTAGTTTGATGTAGTCCCACTTATTTATTTTTGCTTTTGCTGCCTTTGCTTTTGGAGTCAGATTACTAAGACTGATGTCAAGGAGATTACCACGTATGTTTTATTCTAGGAATTTTATGGGTTCAGGTGTTATATTCAAGTCTTTAATCCATTGTGAGTAAATTTCTGTGTCTGGTGTAATATCTTGGTCCAGTTTCATTCTTTTACATGTAGATGTCTAGTTTTTCTAACACATTTACTTTCCTTTCCTCATTGTATATTTTTGACTCCTTTATGGTAAATTAATTGACCATATATACATATGGGTTTATTTCTGTGCTCTCTGTTCCATTGATCTGTGTTTCTGTTTTTATGCCAATACTGTACTTTATTTAATGCAGTAGCTTTAAAATATAGTGTGAAATAAGAGTATGTGATACCTACAGTTTCATTCTTCTTTCTCAAGGTTGCTTTTTTCGGCGGGGAGGGCTATTCATTTATTTTCAATCGAAGTATAGTTGACATATAACTTTTTATATTAGTTTCAGCAGATATACAACATAATGATTCAGTATTTGTATACACTTGGAAATGATCACCACAATAAGGCTAGTGACCATCCATCACCATACATAGTAACAAAATTCAAGATGGTTTTGTCTTTGGGGTCTTTTGTGATTCCATACAAATTTTAGGATTGTTAGTTCTATTTTTGCGAAAAAAGCCATTGGAATTTTGATGGAGATTACATTAAACTGTAGATTGCTTTGGGTCATACATTTTAATAATAATAATTTTTCCAGTCCATGAGCATGGAATGTCTTTAATGTCATTAATATTGTGTAGTTTTCAGTGTACAGATCTTTCACCGCCTTGGTTAAGTTTATTCATAGGTATTCTTTTTGATTCCATTGTAAATGTATTGTTTTTATAATTTCTCCTCCTGATAGTTCGTTATTAATATATTAAAATTCAACAGATTTTTGTATATTAAATTTTTATCTTGCAACTTTACTAAATTTATTTTAACAGTTTAGGGTTTTCTCTAAATATTTTATTCTTGTTGAGTGAATTCTGTCTTGAGCACATTTAATTTAAGGTGTCTATGAAACATTAGGGTAGAAGTGTCCAGTGGACTGTTGGACCTCAGGAGAAAGATCTGAACTAGATTTGGGAGTAGTCAGCATATAGGTGGAACTGGAAGCCTTGGGTTTGGGTGAAGTCACCATGAAGAGCAGACAGGATAAAAAGAGATGACAATGGATTGAAATCTAGGAATCACTAGCATTCACTGGATGGGCATAAGAAGAGACTAATCGCTTAACAGTGGTGGCTGAGAACAATCCGCCACAGAGGCTAGAGGCTAATGTGTCACTAAACTGAGAACATTTCAAGGAATTGCCAGGGAAGCATGTAATATTGTAGAGTGGGAAGTGAAATATAGTCTGAGGAGGATCATTTAATTTGGTATTTAAAAGCTAATTGGTGATGTTATTGGAAACAAGTTTAGCAGCATGGGTGTGTAGATGTGGGGCAGGGTGGAAACCATATGGAGGAGGATTTAGGGAATTGAGTGGGCTATTCTGCCTTATTTGCCACTGTGACCTTGGGTGCTTGGCACATTGGTGCTTAGTAAATATTTGAATGAATGAGGAAATAGAAACAATGCTTTCAAAAGTTAAGGCTTGGGGAAAGAAAGGAGTTTGAGAGAAGGGTTGGTTACCTTGAAGAGAGGAATGTTTTTTTTAATTTATGAGAAACATGCATACCTTTTGTATGAAAAGAGATGAGAGAGAGAGAAGCCGAAGATGAGTGAAAGTGACTGATTGATGAAGCTGTGATTCAGAACACACCAGAGGGAGTGGGATTTAGAACATATTATTTTGAAACAGGAAAAGACTGTTGACAAGTGTTTGTAAGTGATGATTTAAGATACTTATTAAAAATATATAGGACATTCCAAGCCACTGGTTAATGTTGCTAAATTTGAAGGAACCTTTAGGCTAAAGCTATGTTAAAAATGAAATAGGGGGACCTTTAAAGATATCTTACATGTTTAGAAATGAAGTATATTCTTAATCTTTATTACTTTTAGACAGCAAGGTTTATTTTCTCTTTTGGTATGTTACTAATGCATCTTTGTGCCTAGATGACAAATTCAGATGGATTTGGTATATTTTTAGCCCTCCCCCCAGTTTGAACAGCATTTGGTACAGCCCCAGATCTGTGCATACATCTTTGCACACCAGAGCCCTGAGAGCTTGCATTTGGCTTTTATAGAGGCACTAGATTCTGATATTTGTCTGTTTAAGCCATCAGCAGAAAACTAACAGGCTTAATACAGTTTATCTGGAAAAACCTGCTTCTGGCCTCAGCCTCACTTCCTTTGTTCTATAGCCCAGAAGATGCACATCAGGGGAGCTGCCTGATAACTGGAGGTTCCACCTGACCAGCACTGAGCTTCTGTTTTCTTGTTCAGTTCTCATATCCATGTCATCTCCAGGACTCAAGGAAAATAGACAGAGGAATGCCTGTAGGTGGAACTTTATGTTTTTTCTTAACTGCTTTTTAAAAAAATTTTTTACCTCCATGCTTGGGTACATTGCAGTATTTGCATGGTATGCAGATGATATATTATTAAAAAGCTGAAATTAAATTACAATTTTATTTGAACCTACAAGCAGTACATTTTAATGAGATCATTATTTGTTTCTATATGTTACCAAGAAGTAATAATTGCTAAATTAATACCCAAAACAAGTAAAAAATGTTGCATGGAAATCTAGGACATTTGCTTTTAATAATATTGTGTCTTATCATCCATAGGGTGAAATTCACCGGACAGTCATGTTTATGAGGCAGCATTTATATTAAAAGATAAAATGAAATACCAAGAAAGTATTGCCAGCAGTTAGAATAATGAGTGCAACTCTTATGGTGCAGCTCCATAAAATCAATTCAGCATCCCTTGCTGCTAGTATGTTTATTTTCCAAGAAGCAGTTAATATAGTTAAATATGTGAGTTCTGTTCAAGAACAGTGTAAAATTAAAATTTATTCCATGCTACTATATGGATTCATCTAAAATGGCTGATTTTCTAAGTCTATTTTGAAAACATCATAATGCTTCATACAGATTAAAAAACATATATTCTTTTTGTAATTGTGCAGAACTTCAGTGCACCCTTATCACCTGTTGGCTAGAGGCCATGGTTGTAATGTCTATATGTGGCATTTTAATAAATATATATACAAGGATATTGAACTTGTGAAATTTACTGCAAAAATTATGCCTTAAAAATTTATCGGTGGATTTTTTGGTTAAGTAATTTATTATTCTATCTATGGAGATAACAGGAATACTTTTAAATAATTATCACATTTTTTAAAACTTCATATTATGCCTTTAAGGTGTTATGACATGTTATATATCATGCCCTATCAGAATAGAATAGAAGCCTATTTTCAAAGGAAAAAATGAAAGAAGTGCATGTTATCTTTAATCTTATTCTATCACGATCATTCTGCTTTTGAGATCACAAATTAGAATAAGGTACATCAAACTTGAATTAAAGGGAAAGTTTCTTTTCTTCCTCTCTCATATTCTCATCTTATTTATAGTATAGTAGAGCAAAACCCTTCAAGCTTTTTAAGCTTACATAGACATATTAACTGAAGCAAAATGATAGCTCAGGAATTCATTATAACATTAGAGCATTAGTGGAATGAAATTCTAACTTGAGGTATTACCACATTCTTGTTCATTATTAAGAGTTCAGGAGTAAACTGGTAAGAATGAAAGAAGTTGGAACTTTAATGTTTATTTTTAAGGAATGTATAGTACATTACATTTTCTTTTCTCTCAGTCATTCTGTCTTAACATTGTGGTTCTAATAGTAAAGATTTGAATATAGTATAATCTTATATTAAACATAAAAGTTTTTAATTATTCATTCGAGAAATTACTCTTTGAAAATCTTGATTTGTTGGTGAATACTGGCAAGATTTTTTTAAGTATCTGCTCTTCTTTTTTTTCCCATGTCAATATGTATACATGTATATTTTTTAAAAAGCTGGTTTATATCATAGAACTTGGTGTTTAAATAAAATTAGTATCTATGTCTTATAGTGCAGAAATATTTATATCCTGTTTCTTAATTTTGGTTTTTGGTTCTAAGGCAATTTATTTTAAGACCTGATTGATTCTTTATTCTAATACCCTGTCATAAGATGTCATATTATGGCATGACCTAGAACTCTCTTAAGATGAGGTTTTGTGTTGAAGGAGATTGGAATTCTAACAGCTTGTTGTAATATTAACACAATAGGAGAGCCTTGAGATTATGGTCATGATTCTAAAATGTTTCCTTTCTATGCTTTCTTATAATTATATACACTACTATATAATCAATAATTACAGCAATACAGTATTTTAGAAGTATATCAGGACTTTTTCTTGTGTATCATATATGTTTTCTATCATGAATAACTACAGCTGTTCTGTTTCATTACCTCTTTGCAGGAACATGGTATAAATTTGACAGCAAAAATTATACCTTTCAGGAAATTAAATTCCAGTACCATAAAAAGGAGTATTCAATGAAAATTTTACCTGTCAGGCTTAAACAGAGATTTTTATCTGTTGAATTCATGTGGAGCTTCATGGTTTTGTCTGGTTTTTGGAGGTTTGTGCTGCAAAATAACCCATGGGATGTTGTAGCTCTGCTGATTAAACTGTTTCGGGCAGGTGGTGAAGTTAGCACCTTCTCCGAAGAGTAATATTTGCTTAGTGATTTCTAAAGACTTTTAGGGCAAGAGAGAAGTCAAGTGGCCAGCTGAGCCCTAAACTACTCTCTTGTACTTAAATAATCATCTGGCTTTCCTTGCAGAGGTATGCCCATACCACAAATGAAAGTATATGTGAAATATGGTTTATTTGATAATTGAAAAATAAAACATCATTTATCCTAAGATAAGGGAAATACTAAAGAAATATTGGAACAATACTGAGATGTTTAATTCAGTTTTCTATTCTTCTTAATATCTATTTAAAGTATTTGTATAAATTAACAAATTTTAGTATAGGAAACTTAACTAATATGCTATTCACTTTCAAGTCTCTAATTTTGAAAACTTAGGAAAGAATTACAGTTGTAGATTAGATGGAATCGAATAGTCAGAAACGTACTGCTAAGTCATCAGTTCCAGTTACATTTATTTTTAATTGAAAGTAGAAATATGTGTGATAAGAATTGTCACAGTAATTTCAATGATGCAATCAAAATATAAACAATATTTGAATATGCAAAGTTGCCATCAAGATTTTTCCCCCATTTAGTAAAATTAGCATAGTGCAGAATACCAGTGGTACCACTATAGTGTACAGGATTATGAGTATAATCGTGTCATTTTTATTAAAATTATAAGAGAAAAGAGGGTAATTACTACTTACTAAGCATCCACAATATGCTGGGAGTGTGCTTTGCATATCATAGTTAGCATCGCAGCATCTCAACTGGTATCAGTAACCTTGTGAGATGAGAAAATTAAGACCCAGAGAGGTTAAACAAGTCACCCAGCCAGGGAGCATTTGAGTAGGGATTTAAACTGATGAATGAATGTCTGTCTGCCCTCAAAACTGTTTTTCTCACTTTGCCACAATGATTCCTGTGAAATGTTGAAAAGTAAACAAACAAGATTTAGACTAATTTCCTGTTCCTATATTTTGTTTTCTTTATGTATTGCATTTATATTTAGTGCCTTTCTCCTATTCTTTTTCTGTAGCAGATAAATTTAAATTCAAACTTAAGTAGCTGGGAGCTTATTCAGATTTCATCTTTAGTTCCATTTTAACTGCCTATAGGTCTTGCTGTATAGCTTTCTTGCAGTTATACCTCACTGTTTTAAAGACAAAAAAACAAACCAGTGTTAAAAAATACAAACTTGATTAATGTTACAGAAATCAGGAAAGATTCCTCTGAATTTGGTATGTGAGTCAAGGGTCAAAACAAGACTGAAAGAAAGACTATAAGACTGCCTTTCCCACACTGCCTGAATCTGACATGAAATCTGACTATTCTTAAAACACAGTCTTTTCTATTTCATATACTGATTTTTGCATCGCAGTTTTAAAAGAATTTCAGATAGTGTCCCCTTTTTCTCCTTTTAGAATCATATCTTAGAAAAACCTTTAATCATCTAATCCAACATCCTGTCCTACTTAGAATCCCTTTTTGGCCAATTCTGAAGGATGTTTATCCAGTTCATGGAAGAGTACTTACCTCTCCATTAATCTTCCTAAATTTCAGGGTCTTGGTTTCCTCAACCTTGTTTTTTATAATATCTGGTTGGAGATGCTTTATACTCCTGGTCACTCCTGTCTGGACACAACTCTCATTCAATATCCCTTATAAAAAATGATGTTTGGCACTGCAGTACTCTAGAAATGGTGACCAGTACCATAGCTTTTTAGTCACTTTTTTACCCAGTTATCTCATGGCTCATGTTTAACCACAGTGCCTGGGTCTTTTTAAACATGGAAGTACCCCTAATCGTTGTTTTTAAAAATTACCATAAAAGCAATTTATTCTCATAGTAGGCAACTATGAAAATACAAAAGCTACCAAGAAAAAAAAAATGGAATCACAGTCAAATAATCTAAAACATTTTTGGAATATATATACACACTTATAGACACATATCATCCAAGGTTGGAATAGCATATAAACAATTTTATTCCTGTTTTTTCACATTATGAGTATTGCCTCATGCTATTAATGAATTTTTGAAAAATCCCGTTTTCCTATTGTTGGAAATGTAGGTAGTTGTTGATTTTATGCTAATTATAAATTATGCTGTAATAAGCATCTCTGTGCTTACATATTTTCTTAGAGTCTAAGGATATTACATTTTTAAGGTTATTAAATTGTATTGACCATTAGCTTTTTAGAAAAGGTATACCAGTTTACACTTTTCGTTAGCAGGAAATATGATTATATCTATTACACATACCCTCACTTTAGAATTTTTTTGTCTTTACTAATATTATAAAACTATTTGTTATTGTTTGAGGTGTACTCGTAAGGTGAAATTCGATTCATTAGCTTTTCGTTGTGAACTGTTTTGTTCATGCTTCTGGGCACTTTAAGGTGGTGTTTTAGTATGCATATTGATTTGAATGAGGTTGTACATATTAAGGGTATCAGAACGTTGTCATATTTATTGTAGATATTTTTTCGACTGGTTATTTGTGTATTAATTTTGTTTGCTTTTTTAATTATAGAAGTTTCATATTTTTGTTATTCAAATGAGTATTTTTAATGATATTCTCTATTGCTTTTATATCTTAAAAGTTCTCTCCTAATTCTAAGAAATAAATGTTAGCTTGTGATTTCTTTCAGTTTTTTTCTAGCTTAATTTTTATTTTCTGATTTTACTTTAATTAATCTAGAACTTATTTTGATGTGCAGCATAAAATGAGTTCTCAAATTTTTGCTATATAAGTAATTAATTTTTCTAGTACATAATTTGGAATAATCCTTTGCAGTTTTCTACCTCTGTTGCTGGCAGAATTTAATTGGTTAAATTAAACTCTGCCTGCATGGTACCTGAACCTGAGCAGCTGAGTGAAGCTGGAAAACAAACAAACAAAAAAACAGCCTTTCCCTCAGGTCTCACTTTAAATTTTGTCTGCAATTCACTAGAGAGTCTTGAGCACATACTGGTAGTCCTATTGCATTCCACTTCTGCTCCTCTTCTCAGACAGCCAACGTTCCATTCCTATTCCTCATTCTTAACTGTTTTCTTCTGATTTCGCTGAGGAAATAGAAGCAATTAGAAGAGAACCTGAAAGTGTTCTTTCGACTAACTCCCTGCTGCCTGTGCCTGCTTGCTCTCTGGCCTCCTCCCTGATATTGTGGGACTGTCCTTGTTCTAAAACTACCCTTTCCTTTTGTACTGCATCCCATCTGTTCTCTCCTGCTTCAGGACTTTCGTCTGCCAGTTTTTCCCTTTCTCTTCCTAGATCATCAGTAACTCTCTGCCAAATTTTCCCAGCATTATTTTGTTTTTTCCCCATAGTTCTCTGTTCTTATTATTAGTCTTCTTTGCCCCATCATTCTTTCTACTCGTCCCCCTTCCCTCCTCCATTCAAGATGGTGAAGTGCCTCTGGGCTCTATCCTTGGGCCTTTTTTCTTCTGAGGTTTCATCTGGTCCCAAAGCTTTAAATACCTTCTAAGGCTAATGACTCCTGGATTAAACAGCTCCTATCCTGACCTCTTCCTTAAACTCTATATCTGTATAATATCCAAACTCTATATCTGTATAATACCAAACTCAAGATCTCTATGACTTTGCCTACAGGTATCTTAAATACAACATATCAAACCCTGAAATCTTAATTCTCATCCTCCCGCCTTTCTGTGCCCTCAGTCTTCTCAGTTTAATTAAGTGACACCACCATTCATCGCAGGGCTTAGGTAAAAACAAACAACAAAAAAATAAAATGCTGTGTAATTATCTTGCTGTTACAGTTCATCACATCCAGTTAATCAGTAAATCAAGTCAGCTGTATTTTCAGATAAGGTCCCAAATCTGTCTCTTCTTACTGTCTCTTCTACTATAGTCTAGTCCTGGCAGCCATAAATTCTTTTGACAGCTGCAGTGACCTCCTCAATGAGTGTCTGCTTCTGCTGTCACCCTCCACACACTCATAGCACTCTTGTGTCTTCCCATCACACTTAGAATACTGTCCATGTCCATGTCATGGCTTTCAAGGTCCTTCATAACCCAGAACTTTGCTCCCTCTCTAACCCTCTCTCCTCTCACTCTCTTCCTGGCTCCTCCATTTCCTCCATTTCTTCCTCCAGAAGGCCCAGGATGCTCCATCAATGACCGTGGGCATCTCTTCCCTCTGCCTGCATTGCTCTTCCTCCAGATAATGGCCTGGCTCATTCCTTCCTTCTGCCTTCTCAAAGGTATCCACATTTTACATTGTATGTTATTCTCTCTCTCCCTTTACCTGACTTTATTTATAGATAGATAGATAGATAGATAGATAGATAGATAGATAGATATAGATATAGATATAGATATAGATATAGATAGATAGATATTATATATAAAATATATATAAAAATATATAAATATGTGTATAAATATATATCATAAATATATATAGTCTAGTGTG
Organism: Macroglossus sobrinus; assembly: GCA_004027375.1. Taxonomy (NCBI): domain Eukaryota; kingdom Metazoa; phylum Chordata; class Mammalia; order Chiroptera; family Pteropodidae; genus Macroglossus; species Macroglossus sobrinus. The sequence goes on along the minus strand of PVKZ01000711.1, from coordinate 114,058 downwards.
CAAAACTGGCATATATTTACCTCGCTTTTCTGTGTTCTATCCAGTGCGTCTAGAACAGTGATTGGCACAGCACTCAATAAATGTTCTTTGAAGCACTGGAGTGCTATAACAGTATCCTATCTCCATGTTTTATGATTTTGACTCTCTTTTAACTCAGTCTTCCAAAACATTCTCAGTTATCTATCTAAAAATTCATATCTGACCATATCATTAAACCTTGAAGTGGCTCCCTAATCCTTACAGCAGTGTTTCTTGAACATGTCATTTGAGCGTCACTTTTACAATTTTTGTCATATCTGTGTGTAATCTGATGTTTTTTATTGATTTTCTTTAAATCAATTCATTTTTAAAATGTATTTTAAAATCCTCTTTTAAATGGAAAACCAGTGTCATTTGACAGGAATAGAAACTATTTACAATGCAAATCAAAACCAAAATGAGATAGTATCTCACCCTGTTAGAATGGCTATTATCAAAACGACAAATAACAGAGGTGTCCTTAATGATGTGGAGAAAAGGGCACCATTGTGTACTGTTGGTGGGAATGTAAATTGATATAGCCAATATGGAAAACACTAAGGAGGTTCTTAAAAAAAAAAACAAATATGATCCAGATTCTCAGAAATTCCACTTCTGGGTATTTATTCAAAGAAAACGAAAATACTACCTCAAAAAGATATCTGTCCCCCCATGTTCATTGCAGCATTATTTATCATAGCCAAGATCTGGAAGCAAGCTAAGTGTTCATGTATGGATTAATGGATAAAGAAATTTTAGTATAAATATACAATGGAAAATTATTCAGCCCTAAAAAAGAATGAAGTTTTGTCATTACAGCAACATGGATGGTCCTTGAGGGCATTATGCTAAGTGAAATAAGACAGAGAAAAGACAAATACCACATATCTCTGATATGTAGAATTTTTAAAAAAAGAAACCAACTAAGGTTATAGATACAGAGAACAGATTGGTGGTTGTTAGAAGTGAGCATGGGGGAGTGCTGGGAAAAATAGGGGTCAAAAGTTAAAAAAGAAAAAATAACAATTCCCTTAAAATGCCTAGTAAGCCTTTTCGTGTGAGTATCAGATTTTCACACATAATTTCCTACATTATTATAAGTATGCTCAAATATTAATTGGGTGTAATTCTTTATGAAAATGTTTTACATATGAAGTTTGAGAATATGTGTAGAAATTCAGATATTAAAATTAACTCAGTAGCATTTATTACTCTGAAGTCAGAAAAGCTGAGTTCAAACAAAGTTACTGTTAAAAAGTATAAAAGTAAAGAAGTTTAGCGTGCAATTGGCAGACATTGAGCAAGCAGTAGGCTGTGGGGTTAGCATGGGCTTGTTCAGAGTTACAGTGTGGGCTTCCCAGATGTGGAAGATTGCCTGGAGAAAAGGTTATTGGTCGCATGTCACTAAACCTGTAGAATTCTGTACACTTGTCATGCGAATATACAGATATCTTGAAAAAGATCCCACATGGCTGTTAAAACCAGTGGAGCTGTGATTACAGTGAAATTAAAAGAGAGAGAAACAGAGAAGGAGAATTCTTCACAGATCAGTGATTTAATCTTTTAAGAGATGATGAGATTTAATGCGACAGGTAATATAATTTTTAAATCTTTTAATTTAGATTGACAGTTCTTTAAATAAATATGAACTGTGACAAGCTGAAATATTTTTTGATCAAATAGGCAGTTAAAAAATTATGCTTCTCCTCCCTTTTTTGTTAGAGAAGTTTTCAAACATGTACAAAAATAGAATATCATAAAACTCCCTGATCTACGGCCATGCCACCCTGAACACGCCCGATCTCATCTGATCATGGAAGCAAAGTAGTGTTGGGCCTAGTTAGTACTTGGGTGGAAGACCACCTAGAAAGACTGGGTGCTATAGGCATAAAAAAAGTAAATAAATAATAAATAAAAATAAATAAAAGCATCTTAAAAAAAAAAAAAAAGCTCCATGTCCCTATCACCTATTTTCAACAATCAACACATGGCCAGCCTTGTTTCATCTCACCTCCTTCCTATTCCCACCCTCACTCCATCTTTGGTTTCACAAAGATTTGTGAGGTAACAGTTGCTCTCAAAATTTTATGTTGAGACTTAAGTGACATCATAGGTTGACCTACCTGCCCAACATCATAATCTCTAATTTGCTTTTTTCTCTTGGAGTATATAGTTTTATTTCAGCTTAAGGAGGGGTCTCAAAAAAAAAAATCTATCAGGGTCTGTTTACAATTTGGCCAAATTTCTGATTAAAAAGTTATTAAATCCTTTCAAATATATTTTCAGGTTTTAGCTAAAACAAACAGTAAATGTTTCTGGCATTATTAAACCATCCCATGGACCCAAGAGGGGCAATAGTTACTAACTTCTAGAGTCTTTCCCTCTGTTACCCAAAAGAAAGAACCTACTGCCTTCATGCACCAGTTCCCCAGTAAGATACAATGTCTGTTTACACAATACAATCATAAAGGAGACACAGTCAATATTCCAGTTTTCATAATTTTATCCTTACATTTCCATATTCTTTTAGTCTTTAATTGTAGCCCAAGTCTGGGCTTCAGCATTGGGTTTTGGTATCACAGTTCCTGAATTCCCACATCAAAGAGTCCTGGAAATTACCCTTTTCTATCTCCTGACCGTTTTACCCACTCTTGAGTAAATACAGGTCCCCAGAAAGGGGTCAAGGGACCCTGGCCCTGTTATAAATCTTTAACTTGATTTAACCAGCCTGATTGCTGCCTCAAGTGACTGCTGGTCAGGTTTCTCATTGTAATCGCTTTCTTTCAGCCTTTTAAATTTCTCCCCCTCAGGGGTGAATAGAGCAGACTTTGTTTGGGGCCCTTTAATCTTGGGGGGCCAAGAAGCATCCATTTGGTGCAGTCAGCCTTGGGTAGTGTACTAAAAACTTGTTTTAACCTTGGAGGTTTCTGTTTTGTATAGACCTTTTTTTTTTCTTTTTCTAATTGGCACATTTCTCATAATAGCAATTGTAATTTTAGATTATAATTTCCTTGAGAGCTGGCAGCAGTGTTGTAGGACTCTAGCCATAAGTGAAGTTCAGCTCACATTTCTGTCCAGCCATATTTTGGAACTTAGGAGTTACCAAGCTGAGTTTTTAGGACATAAAATTTTAGGTTTTTAAGCAAGATTTTACCATTATTTTTCTTTTATTTTTCTTTATAAGTGCAGGACAGTTGTACTTCCAATGTCGTGATTTTGACAATATGAGCAAATGTCTAAAGGCAAATAGGAAGGGGTCTGAGTGGACTTTGATTTTTGTTCTCATTTCTGTTTTTTCATCTTTTTAAAAGAACCTTAATGACTAGGTATTATATATTATGAGAGCTCTCTAAAAAAAATTTTTAATTTAGAAATTTTTCCAATTAAAATGGTTCATTGTCTGACCTTTTCAGTAGAACCCATGGTGACTCAAATTATGCCTGCAGGAGGCATCCCCAAAGAAGAGTGAAAGTTATTCCTAGAGTTAGCCTAAAAAAGATGGGTGCTCTGACTTTAAACAGTTGCTCCAAAAAACAGGGAATCACCTGCTTTCCCCACTTTGAACAGAATAGGGTTTTCTAAGCTTGGATCCATAGCCTGTTCAGATGCATATGCATCATCCAACTGGTAGAAATAATAGACCATTTCTGGAAACAACAGGATAGACATAGAAAACTCTTATCAAATTAACTCTTTTGTCAGACATATTTCTTAAATTTGTGGTGGGATGCTTGCCATAGTGATTGGTATAGCTACATGTCATATCTTGTTATGGCCAGATAGAAATCATAGTGTGCCTTGGCAAGTGCACCCTCTGGATCAGCGACCCCCAACCTTTTTGGTGCCCGGGGCCAGTACTCCCATGAGAATCTAATGCCTGATGATCTAAGGTGGATCTGAGGTGGTGATGCTTTTGCTAGTGAGCAGCTACAAATACAGATGAAGCTTTACTCTTTCCTCTGCCACTCATCTCCTGTTGTGCGGCCCAGTTTCTAACAGGCCATAGATCAGTACCAGTCCCCAGCCCAGGGGAACCCTCTTCTGAATTGTAAAGGCCAGAGAGAAAATCTTCTCACTCATATAAGGCCAAGCTCTCAGAACATAGGACGATGAAAGGAGAGAAAACAGACAGAGAAAAAAACTCAAGAGTACTTATATGAAGTAACCAAGAGTCTCAAGCCCAAGAAACTAGTTTCACAAATATTTTCTCTACTCAATTGAAATTTAGAAGCAAGAGAAAGACTCTGACTACTTTTGCTTCCACTGGATCCTGCAGACAGATACCTGGGGGTGTGCCGACAGGGTAAGGACCCTTACATTCTGCTGGCCTATGTTAGACACCCCAGGATCTCCTGATCTGCAGCAGCCAGTGACTTTATCCAGCTCATTGCACCAACTGTGGAGGTGGAACAAACTTTCCTCTACCCTCAAAGATCTTGTGGCTGGTTTAATGAGATAGACATTAGACAGATTAGCAAGAGAAAATAACCAAATTTAATATATACATATGAATGGGAACCTCACATAGATGAGAACGTCAGAGAACCTACATGCACGAGAGGTTCAGAGACAGAAAGGGAAACTGAGGTATGTAAGACATCCTGAGCTAGGGATGAGGGAAGGTGCTTTGGAGGTTTTGGAAGGTCATTGCAGGATGATAAGTGCAGACCTTTAGTAAAGAGAAGTTTGCTTTTCCCTACCGGTAGGTCAGAAGAAGTTATCTGTGATGATCTCTCATGGGCAAGGCCTCTGATTCAAATTCTTTCTAGGTAGTTGGGAGACTAGGAGGGTAGTAGTTTCTCTTGAGCCTGTGGCTAAAGTTGCCTTTAGCTCAAAACAATCTGTATACCACAGAGGCATATCTTGGGGTGAGTTGTTATGGACCCTCACAACGCATATATGTATATGTATATGTACTCATATACATGAACGTGTGTGTGTGTGTGTGTATGCGTGTGTGTGTGTATACATATACATATATATGAATGAGAATGGGAGATACCTCATGGTGTTTGGTCTAGTCAGAAGAGATAGGCAGTTTACTAGTAATAATTGTCATTATCACAAGGATACAGTTTAGATTGGTAAAGGGGGTGGAAAAGGCAGGGAGGAAATGACTGTTAAGTCTGAAACTAAAGGATGAGAAGGAGAAAACCTATATGAATAAAGGGAGAGAGAAATTTCCAAGCAGCAGGAACAACATGTTCAAAGGTTCTAAGGAAAAAAAGAACTTGGTAGGTTTGAAGCAACTGAAAAGCGGGCTGTGTGGCCAGGTGCAGTGAGGCTGGAGAGACTGGCGGGAGCCAGATCCCAAAAGGCCCTACAGGGAGTCACAAAGAGTTTCAGTTTCTTTTTTATTGCAATGGAAGGTCAACAAAGGATTTTAAGTAGTGTATGGGAGGGGGAACATCTGATTTATAATTTGAAGAGATCACTCTTGTTGGGCACGTGGAAAACAGACTCTTTTTCTTGTTGATTACGGGGAAAATGGATAATAGAAGGAGCTAAGTAGAGGCAGAGGGACCAGTTAGAAATATTACAGAGAAGGGGGACTAGGATGAAGGCAGTGATGATAGGTAAAAATGGTGTCTAGAGATACTTTGGAAACAGAATTGACAGGCTTTGGAGTAATTAGATATTGGAAAGATACTTGTCAACTTCTCAGTAATGTGAAGGTTAAGTGTATCAATTGAATCTGGCAACCATGAGAAGAGCAACCTCAGTGGAGTGAAAGGAACATAAGCCATATTATACATATATTATTATTAATTCTTACAGTAACTATTGTATTTTTGCCCCTATTTTATTGAATCTGTGAGTTTTTAAGTAATTTACAAAATTACCCAGTTAGTGAGTGGTGAAGCAAGTGTTTGAATGTTTTCTTCCTGACTTCAGAGCCTGTGTGCTTTCTACTATGTTAGGCTGCCTCTTAGAAGCCAAGTGCTCTGTATTTCTCCTCTGAGTGTCTTGTATGCTGGACACTTCTGAGTAAGTGCTGTAGAGGAACCACATGTTCTCATGGAGTTGTCTTCTCGTTTTTTTAATAGCTGTATTGAGGTGTATTATATGCTATTAATTCACCTATTTTAAGTGTGTAATTCCATGATTTTTAGTAAATTTATAGAGTTGTGTAGCCATTGCCACAATTCAGTTTTAGAGCATTTTCATCAGCCCAAAAGATCCATTTCTGCCCATTTGTAGTCAGTCCCAGCTCCCAGCCAGCTATTAATCAGCTTCCTGCCTTGATAGATTTGCCTTTTATGGACATTTCATATAAATGAAATCATAACAATATGTGTAGACTTTTGTATTTAGCTTATTTCACTTAGCATAATGTTTTTGAGAATCATTCATGTTGTAACAAGTATCAGTACTTGTTACATTTTGTTTATTTGTACCATAGCTGATACATTTTTGGATTGTTTTTAGTTTGAGTCTATTATGCATACTACTGCTGTAAACATATATGTACAAGTCTTTACTTGGATATACTTTCATTTCCCTTGGAAAGATTCCTAGGAGTGAAAGCATTGAGTGACATGGTAAATTTATATTCAGTTTTTTAAAGAAACTATCTAACTTTTTTCCATAGCGGCTTTACCATTTTCACTAGTGGTGTATGAAGATTCCAGTTTTTATTCATCTTTGTCAACACTTATTATTGTCCATCTATTTAAAATAAAGCCATTGTAGTGGAGTGAAGTGTTATCTCATGGGATTTGGATTTAGACTTCTTCATTGATTAATGATGTTGATCTTTTCATGTGTTTATTAGCCATTTGTATATCTTTGATTAAATGCTATTGAAACATTTTGCCCATTTTTAATTGAGTTGTTTTATTAAGTTAAAGAATTCTTTATATATATTTTCAGATATATGATTTTCAGATATATGATTTGTCAATATTTTTATCCAGTTTGTAGTTTTTCATTTTTTTAATTGTATATTTTGATGTACAAAAGCTTTTAATTTTGATGAAGTCCATTTTATAAAAAAAAAATTAATGAATTGTGCTTTTGTTGCCATAGCCAAGAACTCTTCACCTAACCGAAATACATGAAGATTTTTCCTGTTTTCTTCTAGAAGTTTCCTGTGAGGTTTTATAATAAGTTGGCTTTCACCACATTATGGAGGTCATAGAATTCTGTGAGGAAGTAGTGCTTAAGCAGTAAATGAGGTTCTGGAGACGCAGTCTCGCGCGCGTGTGCGTGCGTGCGTGCTTCTGACTGACTAGCTCTAAATCAGAGGGTTTTATAACTCTCCCCTGCCCTTGGATTTGATTAATTTGCTGGAACTCATAAAACTCAGAAAAACCCATTTACTCACTAGATTATTGACTTATTACAAAGGTTGATAAAGGGTAGGATTCAACAGGCAGATGAAGAAACACACAGAGCGAGGTCTCCAATAAAGCTCCTGTCTGTCCTCCAGGAGCTTGGGGCCCAGCACAGTGTCACATGGAAGTGTTCTGGTTCCCCAAGGTAGAAGCATTCCAAAAAATGGGCAACAAGTTGTCTTTCCTTTTGAGTTTTTAATGGGAGCTTCATTACGTAGTCATAATTGACTGTGTCTTTGGCCATTGGCAGTGGATTCAACCTCAAGCCCTTCTTTCCTCCCCAGAAATCAGGTGGCCGAACTGAAAGTTCCAGTCCTGTAACCACAAGATTGGCTCCCTAGGCAACCAGCCCCACCCAGTGGTGAGGTTCAAAATTCACCTCATTAACCTAACTGGAGACACCATTGTTGTTCTTATCACTTAGGAAATTCCAAGGAGTTTGGGAACTGTGAGCCAGGAACTGTGAATGAAGATCAGATGTATCTGAGGAATATATTTAGGTTCTAATCTGAATGACCAAATATAAACACTTTTTACAAATCATAATATCGCAAGCCGAGATCAGAAAGTTGAGTAGGAGCTAAGAGGGGAGGGAAGAGATTTCAACTAGAGGGAACAGCATGTGCAAAGTTTAAAACCAGAGGGATTATGTCAGGTTTGAAGAGGTAGGAGAATGCCATGAGAGCTGAGGTGGAGCAAGTGTGAGTGGTGGTAAATGATGAGACTAGAGAGATGATAGGATTATTTAGGCTGTGTGAAATAATACTCCTAAGAGCAGTGAGCAGTGGAGTCTAGGGGGGGTGTTTATTAAGCAGGGGTGGCATGATCAGATTTGCTCTGAAAAATCACTCTGCCTGCTATATAGAAATGGCTTGGAAGAGGGCCAGTATGGATTTGGATTGACCAGTTAGGAGACTGTTGATCAATTAGAGATACTGGCTGGGCAGAATCAGGGAAAATGTGAAAATAGTGAATATTAGGGACATCAAGAGCCTGCTTGCCTTGAATTCTGCATGGTTAAGCTTCCTAACCAGGAGATTATAATAAATGTGAGTGTACCAGTGTCTGTGGCTTCCATTCCATTCCCTAGCACACACCTGTTTTTGGTTCTGATCATGGAGTTGTTTTTTTGTTTTTTGTTTTTTTTTTAAACGAGGAGTTAAAGTCCTTACTGCTTATACACAACATTTTGTTTAAACATCTTCAGTGCTTTCTTTCTTTGAAAGACTTTGGGGAAAAAATTGAAAGCAAGTTACCTATTCATAAATTAATTTCATTAAAAAATAGTAAGTACTTGTAATATGCCAAGCATTCTACTAAACACACAGAAGGTCAAATCCCATTGTTGTGGAAAGGAAACTCTTTAGGTGAAAGTCGCTTATATTCTAGTGTTAAGTAAGTAGTATACGTGTTCTGTGAATTCAGGAAGCTATCAGGACAAATGTAACTGGGGCGGGTACCTTTTGAGGTTCTTCTGGCTGGTCTAGTTAAATCAGCATTAGACAGATTAAAAAGAGAAAGTAGCCAAATTTAATTACATATGTACATATGGAAATCCCACATACATGAAAAGTTCAGAGACAGAAAGGTAAAATGAGATATATAACACATTCTGAGCTAAAGATGAGGCAAGGTACCTTGGGGCTTAGAAGGGAGGAAGGTCACTGCAGAATGGTAAGAGCAGATGTTCAGCAATTACATTCTTGCCCTGCCCTCTAGATAGGTCATAAAAAGTTATTTGTGGTGATAACTCTTAATACGGGCAAGGCCCCCAATTTAGATTCTTCTAGGCAGTTATGGTGAGGCAGAAGTTTCTTCTGAGCCCTCAGGATCTTGATTGCCTTCAGCTCAGAATAATCAACATGCCAAAGTAGCACATCTTAGGGAGACCTGTTTAGAACCCCTTCATAACTGAGTCTGGTGACTATAAGAAAACAAGGAAAGTGACACACACTGTCTGCTGTAATCCACAAATTCAACAAAAGATAATTGGGAGACATTTTCAAGTACCACAGTATCACCTTTAAACTCTGACTTTTATTTTAGTTCTGAGAGATGAAATGTGGAAGAATCTTTTCTGTGATTTTCTCAGGTTGTCCCTTAATTAACTCAGTGAATTAATAGAAGCAAATTACTGTTTCTCAAAGGGTTTACAATAAATCTAATTCATTTTATCTTTCAATGTACAACAGAAAGCACTGGGATTTCTAGATTAATAGTGAGTTGTATCTTGCTCTGAAAACTAACACATTATTTTTACTAAGTGCTTTCCATTCTGTCTGTGGAATTAAATTGATACCTGGGAACATATTTCCTTTTTACATTTTTCTGAAGTACATGGAGAGAATCAAAAGTATTCCCTTGAGCATTAACCATTGTTACCCCCAATAAACTTAATTAAAATTTTTTTTTAAAGGTTTCCTCTATTTAAGTTATAGAGAAAGAAAGGTAATGAAATGCTGCTCTAAAGAGAACATCATGTGAGAATCCCTTTGCTGGATCATTTTAGCTTCTTAATGTCCTAAATGGTAAATGTAGGACCTTTTGACTGTCAAAATTAAGAGATTCTAGTAAATTAGAAAATATTTCATCTCTTGTGTACGTATCCATGATCATAAAGAATTAAGTTAAGGGAAGGAAAGGAGCAAAAAATGAAAATATGTAAGAAATTAACTATCAGACTTCTGGGCCTTTTTCTAAAGGACCCACATGGGTTTTTATAAGTAAATTTGAGAAATAGCAAAGCTGTCTGAGCCAAAAAGACAAAGCTCACCTATTTGCCAAAAACATTGTCATTAATTGCCTTGAGAATGAAGAATAAACAAAGTCGTACCTCTGTATATGAAGAAAGGTTTATAAAGGACATTGAAAGGCCTGAAACAATTTATGTCAAAATGCTAATCAAATCACCTCTTTCTCTCTGGAATACTGTGTGGTTCTATCTTACCTGAATTTAAAACACAGTATATATCTTGTATGATGCCATCTTATATAATGTGAAGTTTATTTTTTTTTAAGTATTTAACAATCTATCTTTATCCAGAGCTTTAGTTTATATGCTAACTTATATAAAGGACATGCAAATATAACAGAGTGGTGTGTTATAAACTATCTCATAGAGAAACATGACTTGTTTTACTAGATTTTTAAGCAGACATTTTTCATAAGATGGCAAGAATTTGAGAGTTTTTTGTTTTTATTTTTCTCTTCGTCTTTTGACATACAAATAGACAAAATGATGAAATGAAAATTCTGTTTTGGCTTAGACTAAATTTTTTTCCTTAGTTGATATGTGCTGAATGCCATTCCTTCATACTCCTACCTCATAATTAGTCATTAATTCACTCATTTCAAAATCAGTTTTGAGTTCTCACTTTGTGCCTGGAACAGTAGAAAACCACTTAGTAAGAAATCAACTTATTTCTGTGTTTTGGGTTGGTGGGCAAGCCTTCATTCTAAGGAATATTGGCATCCGAAGAGTTCATAAAAAAGATGCTTACATTACGGTTTTCAAAACACTTGGTCTTATTTTAGGAATGTTAGCTCAGTTGGTTAATACTTTTCTTACACCAAAATAGGCTTCTTGTGTATGAATTGCTGTCATTTTTAATTGAATACAAATAAGGGAATTCCCATAATATCTTGCATGTATTGAACTTTTCATTAAATGGCTAAATATCTCTAGGTTGTAGGCTGTTCTGAATAAACTCTCTATACTCTTTCCATTTCTCTGCTTTCTTTGAGTTGTTGTCAACCCCAAGGAAAAGTTCACTACATCATTTTGTAAATATGAATTTTGGTGAGTTGGGGGTTATATTTTGTTAATCACTTGGGGGTGACTTATTATTTTTGAATGCTGTTTTTAATGCTTTACAGGGTTCTCAGCCAACCTGTTCGTAGTCCTTGACTAATGGCCTTTTTTGTTGTAAAACTAATCTTATTAAGCACAGGTGTTTTTGAATATGTATCACACTGATTATATGGACAAATTTGACGTCATTGTCCACTGCCAGCCCCTGAAAGCCCATTGTAGCCACTTCCTACTCCCACTTTTAGCCTCAATGATTATACATGTTTGTTTTCATCCCATATAATGGCATGCTGGTGTTTCCTGTCAGCTGAACTGCTGTTTCCTGAGTTGCTGTGTACTGTCTACCTTCTACATCACTGAATTTGAACATCTGGTCTGCTATGACTGCCTCGTGCTACTGGTGTTGCTTTGCTCCTAGACATTTGGTATTTACCGTGCAGTCTTCATTTTGTGATTATTACCAGTTTATTCATCAGCCTTGTGCTGTGCATGTTATAAGCACTAAAGGCCAAGGTGAAAGTACAAGGAAGAAGAAATTTTCTCTTAGGTTTAGTGCTTAGGACCTGAAAATTAAACTGACAGGTTAACAGGAGAAAAAGCATACACATTTTATTTGATTTTAATATTTTAATTTTTATATGCACACAGAGGCCTTCATAGAAAAAAAGTGAAGACCCAAAGCAGCAGTTAGATCCAGGGACTTATATATCATTTTATTATGCTTGTATTATGTACAAGAAAGGGAATGGTTGAGGCTTCTATGACTGGTAAATATATGGGGTAAATAATGGAAGATAAGGATAATTTAGTAATATTTGCTATGTAGAGTCAAGTTTGGTGCCTTTTGCATTGATGAATCATCCCGTGATTAAGTCATTCTCTTCTTTCTGATATGGGAGAAGGAGACATCTATACTGGTGGAAATTTTTATATCCTTTACAAAGTGAAATTTACGTCCTGATTTTAAACAGAAAGGGGAAGGGCAAAGAGCTTTTCCTATATCTGCTGTTTCTGAGTTGCCTTCAGCTCAAAAGAATCCTAATGCTAATGTGGCATATTTTTGGGTGGCATAATCTGATCCCCTTTAAAAAATGTAGTGTCTACCCTCAAGGACCTAGTGTCTGGTGTAGTAGCAGAGGGCAAGCGTGTGGCAGCAGTGGGAGCATGGTAAAAGAGAGCCTAAAACTTTCTGGTTGTGTCAGAGGAGGGAACAGCTGAACTCAGACCTGGAGGATGAGCAGAAGTTTGCTGAGTGCAGGTCTCTGAGCAAAGAGCAAACACACTCAAAAAGTCAGCCCAGAGAAGAGAGCTTGTTTTGTTTGGAGTACCATAGGATGCTGGTTGTAAGCCATTTGTAACTGGGAAAGCAGTTTCTTAGGGAAACTGCCTGCCTAGATAGTGGTTTAGTTTCTGGCTGTTCTTAGAAAAGTCTTCATTGCCCAAATGTAATTGAAGAGCCAGGGGAAAACATGAAGAGCATAGGGTAAAATAATCCCTGGACACAGTTTTGAATTAGGAATAGTGCATTTCTGACATTTCATCTTGTCATTTCACTTCCTGGTCCCTCTTTCTGCCAGACATTATACCTTCACGGACAGAGTCCCTAATGAGGGCCCCACCACAGCTGCCCTCTCCCTTCCCACTATTTCTTTCTTAAATATCATCTTTTTTTCTACCCATTTCCTCCCATAATCTATATGGCAGTTAATCTGAGAAAAGCATTAGAGAAAATGCAAGCATAATGAACTAATTTATATTAAGTTTTATTTTTTATTTTATTTTTTTTTTAATTTATTGGGGTAACATTGGTTAATACAATTATATAATTTTGGGGTGTACATTATAATTTGACATCTATATATTCTATTGTGTGATTACCACCCAGAATGCAGTTTCCTTCAGCTACCATATATTTGATCTTCTTTACCCACTTCACCCTCCTCCAAATCCCTATATTTGACCCCTTTTACCCTGTCTACCTCTTTCTTTCTCCCCCACCCCCTACCCTCTGGTAACCACTAGTCCATTGTCCATGTCCCCGAGTCTCTGTTTGTCCTGTTCATTTGTTGCTTTTAGGTTTATATCCCACATATAAGTGATACCATGTGATTTTCACCATTTTCTGTCTAGGCTATTTTGCTTAGCATGATTATTTCGAGGTCCATCCACATTGTCGCAAATGGCAGTATTTCATCTCTTCTTATGGCTGAGTAGTATTCCATTGTATATATGTAGCACAGCTTCTTCAGCCAATCTTCTATCATAGGTATTATATATTTTTAAGCATGCAGAGTATATTTAGTGTTCATGTTACATAAGATCTGTTGATCTTTGGATAATTTCTTCCAAAGTCCTGGCTCCCTGATGGCTTCTTGGGATAGGTTATATAAGGGAAAACTCCTTAGCAGCTAAGGGAGTTGGGGTCATGGGCTCTACCTGTTGGTCAGTGCTAGGGTAGGAGGCAATTGATCATTGCATCAGGTCCTGGTATCAGTCATGGCGTCATTCTGTCTGGTTTCAGGGGGGATGCCACTAGGGTCGTTCTACCTTCATGAGCGTGGAGCTCAAGATGTTATCTTTAGTGTGACCCAGTACTCTGTTTCTGTGATCAACAGACCTGAATGAAGCTTTGTTCCTAAGACTGAAGCCGTATTAAGGGCTTAATGATTAAGGGGGTAGTCCTGCAGTATGCAGAAGGATAAGGAAAGAAAAGAAGCAAGTGAGCACAAGGCCAGTTTGAATCAAGGAGAAAGAGAAAAAAGTCATTTTAAAGAAGTAAAGATTTGCATCATTACAGAAGGTTACAGTGACCTTCTTCTGTCATTTTCTTAGACTCCTTCAGCTTAAAGTATTCAATATGCCAAGGTGCCGTAATTTGAGGTAGCATATCCTGAACTCCATTATCAGTCACATATTTTTATATCTCTTTTGCACCTGAGAGGCATAATGCCGTAATTTGGGGTAGCATATCCTGAACTCCATTATCAGTCACATATTTTTATATCTCTTTTGCACCCTCTTTCTTATCTCTCACTTTAGGTATATTTACTTTTTTCTCTTTTCTTAACTTTCATTTGCTACAAATGTAATTTTATACTGTTTACATGAATGTCTAAATGAAGATGATTGGAAGACCTCTCCATGACATCTCTGGAAATGGAGAGGATGAGAACACATCCTGGTTAGATCCGGGGTTCAGGACAAAGAACAGATCTGAGCACACTGTGTTTGTTTCCTGCCTTATGAAGCCACTGAGCCTTTGGGCAGGAACTGATAAAGGATTCCACAGAATGGGATAGAATTGCTGTGCAGGGAACCCGCCTGAGGTGCTTTTCTCTCATCAGTAAAGGTGCTCATAGGTCACACTTGTTTATAATTATGCATTTTGGTTATTGCTGGAGATTTTTCTTTTTAGATGATTTCGTAGATATTTTTAAAAGAGTTAAGGGGAGCACGGACGTTTCTGTCATGTCTATGAATTGTGCCAGCTTCCCTATTTTATGTTTCTTTTTTCCATTATATTAATATTTGTACAAAGTAAAAATTTGAATGAAGTGGATGCACAGATATAGTTCACCTCAAGTAATGGTTCTTAAAATCTGGTCCTTGGACCAGCAGGATCAGCATCACCTGGGAATTGTTTAGAAATGCAGATTCTCTGGCCTCACCATTTCTAAATCAGAAACTCTGGGTATAGGGCCCAGCAATCTCTGTTTTCACCAGCCCTTTAGGTTATTTTGTTGTCATGAAAGGTTGAGAACCATTGGCCTGCTGTTCTTTATAATAACCCCTTTAAATGAACTCTTTTAATAGCAGGTTTATACTTACTTTTCTAGAGACTTTCAAGTGGTTACACCAACAACAGAAAAACAGCTTTGGAGTTTGAAAAGATTCCTGTAGAGATCTAAACCTCCTCTGTTCTTCCCCTTCCCAAATAATCATTCTTAAATAAATCAATACCCTAAGTAAAATTCAGGAAAGTTTCAGGTGTGACAAAAATTCTAGGAAAGTAGGCTCTTGTCTAAATAGCCATAACACAGAACTTCTAGCCTGGAATTTTTAGTCTTATAAGAAAAAAAATGGAAATCATCCAAAGAATGGGATAACATGATATAAGCTTCATATTTTATACAGATAGCATTTTAATGTATTATTTCTGTAAAAAGTATCTTTTGTCAACATCACGGAATAGCACTTTCAGATGGAATTGAATCACTCCTTTTAACTGACTTATCTGTCCATTTAGTTATTTGTTGATCCACGGCAAGAAGTACAGAAGTCTTGATGCTACCAGGATTCATTTCAGGCTACCAAGCTCTACTGTCAACCTCCCACCTTTATCCTTGGACAGGTTAATAACTCATGAAGCCTCTGGCTACCAATTGAGTGCATTTCTCACTTATCCATTAATCTTAAGCTTTTAGGTGTTAATCTAAGTAATAAAATGACCAGGAAAATGAATGCAAAAATACCTTCAAGCTTTTGTTAATAGTTACATTTAATTTTTTTGAAATATTACTGTCTAACTCAAAAGATCCTAAATTCCTCACTGCTAACATGATTTTCATGTAATTTTAACCAAAAAAGTAGAATTTGGGATTACTTCTTACTTCCCCAATTAAAAATTAGTAAAAATAGAAATGCAGTATTTAAGAACTGGAAGTGACCTTCTTATGGATATGCTCCCTCTTAACTGATGAGCAGTTCAAGGCCTGGAAGGTGAATGATGTGGCTCAGAAACCAGCATCTCCACCAGGCCGACTGAGCTGCCTTGCCCCTCCCAGAAAAAAATAAGGTACATTTGAGCATTTCTGTCTTATTGTTTTCAGCAAATCATGTACACATTGTGTTTCTGCACTATCTATTTTGTTAATACTGTAGATAGTGGTCATTTCCTTCAGGGTAATTGACAGAAATTTTAAGTGTTCCAGAAGTTTAGCTACTAGAATAGTGTTTGTTTCCTGTGACATGAGTTTAGGAAACAGCTGTTCCAGTAGCTGCTTGGAAGGACTGAACTTTGTGAAGTCTCCTGAGGAGTTGCCATGAGTTCTTTGTTGTCTAAAACTTATTGATTCTTGACTGTCTGCAAAACCTGCCATTACTCTAAACTACCATATTTTAGGTAAGGACTATCCTTTCTTCATTGCATGTAAAAGAAAATAAGTAGTATTTGGATCTTGATAAATGTGTGTAAGAGTTAAGTGTGTGTACATGTGTATGCATCGGAGGGAGGGTGAAGAACAGTTCTGTAAAAAGTCATTTAACTTTTTTTTTTAATTTGTTAACTTTAGCCTGCACAGGAGAATTAATTTTTCAGAATAAGGAATAAGAGCTCTATAATCGTCTGGAATACCCACAGAAATAATGTACAGTATAAAATAAGTCTGTCTTAGAAACTAGTCATTGATTAAAGCTGAAGAGAAAACTTTCAAGAACTGTAAAAACATAGGGCACAGATATCTATATATTTTAAATTCATGTATAAAAATCCCAATTCTAGAAAAATATTAATTTAAAATGTTACTTTGGTCTGATCAGAGACAGTGTGCATTTATTTTTTAAGGTGGGGGCAGCAAGTTGGGGAGAATGTCTTATTTTGAAACCTAATTTAAGGTAGAAATAAAACATGGCCATTAAATAGTAAAAGTACAGAATTGGTGGGTTTTAAAATGGAACAGGAATCTTGTATATTTTGTCATCGTCTAACAAAGCTTTGGTTCCTGAATAGAACTTTTCTTAAATATTTTACTAAGTCCAAATGTAAAGAAAAGTAGAGGAAAAAAGTCTCAAGGAACTAAAACTATCTCTAGAAAAGTAGCCATTATTGGAATATTTAAGAGAAAGTTGAAATTTGTTTCTAACAGACATAACTCTGGGGAAAGGAAGAACAGAAGACAGATTTCCTGTATTGTAGTTAGCAGGTCTTACCAAATGCTGATGAGGATGTGGAGGAATGGGGTCACTCAGATATACATTGATGATGGGGATAGAAAAATGGAATAGCCGCTCTGGAAAAGTTTGGTAGTTCCTTTCCAAACTAAAAAATGCACTGACCATATGACTCAACAGTTGCATTCTTGTACATTTATCTCAGTGAAATGACTTATTTTTGTGCAGGAATTGGTACACGAATGTTCATAATAGTTTTATTTGTAATGTCAAGAGTTGGAAACAACCTAGATATCCTTGAGTGAGTGAATGGTTAAACAAACTGTGGTGCATCTATGCCATGAAATTCTATTCAGCAATGAAAAGGGACAATTTATCAGTACATGCCACAGCTGAGATGAACCTCAAGAAAACTATGCTGAGGAAAAGTCAATTTCAATATATATACTTTATGATTTATGTAAAATTTGTAAAATAACACAGTTATAGATATAGAGAACAGATTAATGGTTTGTGGAAGGGGGAGGGTATGGTTATAAGAGAGTGACTTGAGGCAGCCTTGTGATAGTACAGTTGAATGTCTTGAGTGTGGTTATTGCACAAGATTGTACATATGATAGGACTTCATAGAGCTCCCCACATGTGCACATACACACACGAGTGCATGTATGACCGGTAAAGTCTGAATAAGGTCTATGGAGTGTACCAATGTCAATTGTTGGGTTTTGATATTGTACCATAATTGTATAAGATGCACTGAGAGAGACCCAAGGTGGGTACATGGGGCTGCCCTATATATTTCTTAACAACATCCTGTGAACCTATAACTATTTCAAAGTAAAAGTTGAAAACAACAACAGCAACAATTCTTTCAGGGCTACAAAAAAAAAAAAGTGAGTATAACAATTTTATATAGTTCAAGGAAAAAAAAACCTGTTGAGTGTATGCCTACATGCTAGTTGTGGTCATCTATTTTTGTTGATTTCATCAGGATTTTAAAAAAATTCTCTCACACTCACAGATTTTAGTCTTTTAGTGGTCATATAGTTTGACAGCCCATTTGCAATTAAGTTTTTAACAAAAATTATTTGAAAAGATATTTACTATTTTTATTTAGAAATTTACAGCGATTTCATATTTTTCCCTTGAGTATGTCACATGTATTTTAGTATCACAAAATTCTTATTCTCCAACAATATAAAAACATCTAAATTGTAAATATTCAAACTATAGATTTTGAATTTGTTCTTAGTCTTGGTTACTTATCTTGAAAGAAAAATGCTTTCAATCTTTTGTCAAGATTACCAGGACTTTTCTTATTTAAATTTTATTGTTCCTTTTTTAACATTTTTGGAGTAAAGAGATTCTCATTAACTCTTTTAACAGAGAGGTTTATCCTGGTTGTCCTCACATCATCCATTTTCTTCCAGCAGCTTTAGGGGCCATTTCAGTCACGAATACCTCTGTTTTTTAGTACTTATCAGCATTGTTAAATTAGTTGTGGAATAGGTTGAAATTGTTCCTAAAATGAGCTTGATGGTTTTTTTTTTATATTGCATATATCTCATGGTACCCTTATGCCTCATCAAAACATAATTGAGAATTGATTATGCCATCTTCACTGATAATAGGATTTTTTTGTTCTTGCTTTGAGTAATTTATCCATTTGAAATTGGTACTGGTGGAGAAAGTGGAAGTTGCACTCAGATAAACCTTGAGCAATGATCTGAAATAAAAGGAAACACAGATCCAGGTTGATAATGGAATTATATGATTACTCCTGACTCCTGGTAGGAAAACTACTGCAGCTTTTTCATGGTTTTTTTCTTTTTAATCTTAAGGCTGTTCTTTGAAGTACTGTAAATCTTCGTACGTCTTGCTTTCCCCAGTATAATAAATGACACCTTAAATGTGAAAAGGGGGTCATTTTTCCTTGTAGAAAATGCTCTATACTTTATATTTTTCCATAGTCACTCTAAAATTCACATACTATAAAACCTTTAGATTTGAAATATTCCCTCAAATGTTCTTCCATCATTTCACCACTCCCAGAAGTAATTATTTCTTGGTGAAAGCTGGGCTGATGATTCCAGGACAAACAGCATAATTAGAACATCCTCACTCAGGCACATAGCTGAGGGTGAATCTTCTTAGCTGCTGAGCAGGACAGTTATTTTTAATGTCTGTCATGTGCTTTTTCATCGTGGTCCTGACTGCGGAGCTGGTATAGTGTAACTCTGCTTTTTAGTGATCCTAGCTTAGTGGTCAGCCCCAAGATAGAAGAGTGACTCTGAAAGTGTGAGCTGGTATACAGCAGTTGCAAGTATTTCAGATAACTCATATATTACATATTTTAAAACCTAAAACAATGATTTTCTTCCTTTTCTTTAAGTCATTTTTTCTAAAGTTCCCTAATCCAAACCTCCTCTTTTGTAAGTATTGTGGCATGATTAGATTTCATTCCAATATAGAAAACCTAAGATTTAAAAAAAAAAAACAAAACGAAATGTAGGACTTATAATTAAGAAACACGAGAGATTTGAACTTTTGAAGCAGAAGTCTTGAGAAGAATGGAAGTTTTCAAGTTACATAACTATATTTCTACATGTCTATAGAAAATTTTAATTCAGTTAAAACAACATGTTTTTCAGTGAAAACCTCTTTGATGGTTTCCGTATTGATCTTTGTTTTGGAGGTTTTTTTTTTTTCTTAAGATAATTGAACTTCGTTTGAAGTGTTTGAAGCATACTTAATCTATTTTAGGGTTGACTTATTCTGATGCATTTGGCAGTCATGAAGCAGTTGAACAGATAGGTTGACGGCTGAAGTGAAACAAATGAAAAGGCATCTTCAGTTCACTTTTTCCGCTCTTATGAGCACACCCTAAATTCCTTGCAGATTTACTAAAGTGTACTGAAAAGTGACTTAATTCTTAAATGTCTGAGTGGAGCCGAGTTAGGATGATTTTCAGTGTCGGTATTCATCCTAGTTTGTGGTAATATTTCTTATCTTGTCTTTTCAAGAATCTGCTGTTTTAAATAATGGTGATTTAATATTAGCTGATGGTATTGGTCAATGCTGTATGCCTGGTGATTCACGGGTGTTACCTCATTTAATCCTGTCATCATCCTTATGAAATACGTCTTTTTTATCTCTCTTGTACAAAGGAAGAAGTTCAGATGCAGAAAGATTAAGTTAGTTATGGCTAATAATAGATATCCTCGTTTGGGTTTCTCTGGAAGCGGGGCCTGAGGTGAGGCCTGAGACTTTGCTGTGGGTAGTTTATTTGGTAGGTGATTCCAGGAAGGAGTGAGTCAACAGAGAAAGCAAGCAAAGGAAGAAAAATCAATAAAGGGATGCATTATTCAAGTTGCTGTCATAGCCAAAGGGCTGTAGTTCCACCAGAATCTCTGAGAAGTGTTACAGAATGCCTCTTAGAATTGCCCATCCAAACGATGGGAGACTGGGGCTTTGATACACTGACCGCTATCACCTGTTGGTTGAAAGCTGCCTTAATCCCCCAGAACTCTGGGCTATGCTGGCTTGTAGGTGCTAGGATTCAGAGAATACTCTGACCAGAAAAACAGAGCTGCACAGACATGGCCTTGAGGTGGGGCCTTGTGGGCCTACAAAGGCACTCACACAGAGCTGCCTTGCAGAGTTTAAATCAGAAGTAGGCTGAAGGGATGTGGTGTGAGATGCCAGAAGCGTCTGCTAAAAGGGATAGGATCCCAGCCCACACTAATCCAAAACCTGTGCTTTTTCCAGGTTCTATCTTTCTGTAAATGAAGATATGAGATGGGGGTATAAATTAGTGTGACATGGAAACACACAGAATGCACAAAATGATAATAATATAAATAGAATGTTTATCCTCAGTATTTATGTACTTGGCAATATTTACTTTTCTGTTTGTGTTGCTTTGGTTAATACTAGCTTGTATTCCTTACATTTGTGGATTCGAATGTAAGAAAGATGCCTAGATTATTCTAAATATTTAAAAACTGTAACTGATTTGGGATAAAAAATATACTCCATTATTGAGTTTTTAAGATATATCATGCCAACAGGGTTGCGTCGTACTCGGGTTGTGGAATGTGGTGTTGGGTATTTATTTGTGAGGTGTAGAGGAATGACCAGGACAGATCACATGAAATTTGTAGACCATTGTTCATTGTATGTACTGCTATGTTGTTTTTGTTTGTTAAAAGTATTTTGATAACATCCCAAAGATTTTTTAAATTGAGATATAATTGATATATAACATTGTGTAAGTTTAATGTGTACAGTATGTTGATTTGATACATTTATATATTGCAATACCATTATCACTGTAGAGTTAGTTAACACCTCCGTCACTTCACATAATTATCATTTCTTTTTTGTGGTGAGAACATTTAAGATCTAGTTTCTTAGAAATTTTGAAATACATGATACAGTATTGTTGACTATAATTGCAATACTGTACATTAGATCTCCAGCACTTATTCACTTTCTAACTGCAAGTTTGTACCCTTTGACCAGCATCTCTCCAGTTTCCCCATCATTCAGCCCCTGGTAACCAACACTCTACTTTTTGTTTCTTTGAGTTTGGTTTTTTTAGATTTCACATAGAAATTGTATCATACAGTATTTATCTTCCTCTGTCTGAACTTGTGTCACTTAGTATTAATGCCCTCATGGTCCATCTATATTGTCTCAAACAGCAAGATTTCCTTCTTTCTCACAAGTGAATGATAATCTGTTATGTACATATACATCTTCATTATCCATTCATCCATTGCAGACCTTTGGGCTGTTTCTATATCTTGGCTGTTGTGAATAATGCTGCAGTAAACATGGGAGTGCAAATATCTTTTCAATGCCCTGTTTTCATTTCCTTTGGTTAAATACTCAGAAGCGGAATTGCTGGGTCATAAGGTGGTTCTATTTTTATTTTTATTTTTTTGAGAAACCTTCATACTCTTTTTTATAGTGGCTGCACCAATTTACAACCCCACCAAGAGAATACGAACCTTTTCTCCACATTTCTACCAACACCTGTTTCTTGTCTTGTTTGTTTGTTTGTTTGTTTGTCCCCCCCCCCGGCTTTATTGAAGTATAATAGACAGTTGTTCACATTTATATTGTACAATTCAATGAGTTTTCTTCAATTATAGTTGGCATACAATAATATACAAGTTTCAGTTGTACAACCCAGAAATCAAAGATCCACATAACTCGCAAAGTGATCACCTCACTAAATCTAGTATCTCTCTTCCCCCTTACATATTTATTACATTATTAACCATCTTCCCCATGCTACACTCTACATCTCCATGTCTATTTTACAACTATCCATTTTTATGTCTTAATCCCTTTGCCTTTTTTCCCACCCCCGTAACCTCCCTCCCATCTAGTAGCCCTCATAATATTCTCTATCTGTGAGTTTATTACTGCTCTTGTTGTTGTTTATTCTTTAGATTCCACATGTACGTGAAATTATGTGATATTTGTCTTTCTCTATCCTTCCCATTTCATTCAGCGCAATAACCTGTAGGTCCATCAAGGCAATATCTTTCTCCATCCCCTTCCTTTCAGTCTGTGTGTGTCTTTCAATCTGAAGTGAGTCTCTTGTAGGCAGTATATGTAGGGGTCTTGTTTTTTAATCCATTCAGCCACTCTATCTTTTGGTTGGAGCATTTAATTCTTTTCCATTTGAGATACTTATTGAAAGGAATGTAGTTATTACTATTCTTTATTCCTGTTTTTGATACATATTTTTGTCTTTTTATAGAAGTTCCTCCAACATTTTCTGTAATAATGGCTTGGTGGTGATAAATTCCTTTAGCTTATTTTTGTCTGGGAAGCTCTTTATCTATAAATTCCACTCTAAATGATAGCTTTGCTGGATAAAGTATTCTTGGTTGCAGATTCTGGGTTTTCATCACATCAAATATTTTGTGCCAAGCCCTTGTAGGTAACTAACTGCTTTTGTCCTGCTGCATACCTCTTTGGGTTCCTATTTCTTAGGACTGTCTGAGCTTCCTTAGGAGTTGTATGTCTGTTTCCTTCACCAGGTGAGGGAAGTTTTTCATCATAATTGTTTCAAATAACTCTTCAACGTCTTGTTTTCCTTCAGGTACCTCTGTGACGTGAATATTTTTACATTTAATAATGTCCCATAGGTTTCTTAGATTATCATTATAGCCTTGGTTTTTTTCTTGCCATTCTGATTGAGTGTCCTTGGCTTCCCCATTCCCTATATCAGTTGTTTGATCCTCTTCTTTATCCATGCTGTTTTATCTATGTAATATAATCTTCATCTCAGATAATGTGTTCTTCATTTGTGACTGGTTCCCTTTTATAATTTCCATTTCCAGCTTTATGTTTTTTTATCTCTTTGTTAAAGTTCTCACTGAATTTATCTATACTTCCCTAAGTTCATTGAGCATCATTATAACCAGTGTTTTGAACTCTGTGTCTGTTAGATTACTTGACTCCATTAATTCTGGATCTCTGTTTTTTTCTCTCATATGGTTTCTGCTTCTTTGTCCTCCCATTTTGGCTGCCTTTCTGTGTCTCTTTCTATGTGCTAAGCAAAGCTCCTAAGTCTCCCAGTCTTATTAGCATGGCTTTTTGTAGGTGTCCAGTGGCACAGTCCTGAGAGGGGTTCAACTACAGATCAAGTTTAGCCCCAGCCTGTGCCCCTTTGGGGCCACCTGTTAAGATTCAGCAAGCAATCCACAAATGCTATGCTTATAGTTGCCTCAAGAGGCCACTTCAGAAACCGGGACCAGCTGCCTCCAGTGTTGCTCAGCAAGGGGCACCTGACTCACCGAGGATACACCTGGATGTGGCCTGGATGAAGCTGCAAGTTGGGAGGAGGCGGGGTTTCAGGGAATCCTCTGGGCAGAGCTACCTCTGTTATCCACTTTGATGACCTCTCAGATATGGCAGTGCTGCATCTGCGCACTGGGGTGGGGGAGAGGTCTCAACAGAGGAACAATGGATACATCGGCATTTCTGTCTGGTAGAGACCTTAGCCTCTGGCCCTCACTCCAACAACTCAATGTCCCTCTCTAAGTCCCTGGTGCCCTTCATGAAGCCAAACCAGCACTAGTGCTCAGAGCGAGGAAGTCCGTCACCATGAAAGTCCCCTTGCGGACATGGCCCCTTTTAGAGGCATCTGCAGCTGCTGGCTGCTGCTGCTATGGCCTCTGTCCCATTAAGTTGCTTGGGACCAGGCAACCTCGCATTCTCGCCCATTCTACCTCCTCCCATTGCAGGGTGATTTCTTATTTCTCTTCCTACCTAGTCGTATGGCTTGTTTTTTTTTTTTTTCACTCCCAGGAAAATTTCCTTGCTGTTTGTTCCTTGTTTCTGTCACAATTTTGATTTGGTTGCAAGAGCCTCTATCATCTGTGCCATTTTTTTCCCCTTTCTTGACTTTTTTTTTTTTTTGATAATAGCTATTCTAACAGATATGAGGGAGTATCTCATTGTGGTTATGATTTACATTTCCCTGATTAGTGATGTTGAGCATCTTTTCTTGTACCTGGTGGCCATTTGTATGTCTTCTTGGGAAAAATGTCTATTCAGATCTTCTGCATTTTTAAATCAGATGATGATGATGATTTTGAATACTATGAGTTCTAATATCCCAAAGTTGTTGACACTCCCCAGAGATGAACCAGAGGGAACAGTGCCTTGGGTGAAATGTTTTTCAGAGTTTTGAGCCTGAGTTTATCCCAGGACAGTGAGGTAGCTGAAACTTTGTTCTCTTGCCAAACTCAGCCAGGTGGGTGTTGTAAAATATTTGTATAATGTAAAGAACTCAAGTTATTATTTTCCATTTCTTCAGCCAGGCAGATTTGGACAGAGACTGGAATTCACACAGCTTATTTGGGATATTTCATATCACTGCATAATGGATCACCACAAACTTGATGGCTTAAAACAATACAAATTAGCTCAGTCTGTAGGTCAGAAGTCAGGGAGTGGTGAAACTGGGTTCTCTGCTCAGGGTCTCAGAGGCTGAAACCAGAGTGACAGCCAGGCTGTATTCCTTTCTGGAAAAGAATTCTCTCTGTGGCTCACTCAGGTTGTTGGCAGAGTTCCAGTTCCCTGCGGTTATAAGACCTACGGTCTCTGTTTCCTTATTTCCTTGGCTCTACCTTGAATGATCGCTGCTCATTTTAATTATAAAGTTCTTTCACATTTTTTCATTTAAGTCTCACATCAATTTTGGGTTAATATTTTTGTCCTGAAGCATCAGATGAGTAATGTGAGGCTCAGAAAGTTTAACTGACTTAGCCAGATTGCACAGTTAATAAACAGCAAAGCCAAAACCAGACACTTTTCTGATAGACCACAATGGCTACATTCTTGCTTTTTAAATAACATTTATTGAGTCCTTACAGTTCTGAACTGGGTGATAAGATATTAAAAAGAATAACATATGATAACAGTCCTCGAGGAAGTCCGGGCCTTGACCTGTTGTACTGCAATGAATAAGTCAGCTGCAGAAATTTGACCACAGTTGTTGTAGAAACCTCAGGATGGAGCAGTAAATTCTGCTCGAGTTGGAGGATTAACTGAGAAGTTTGCCAGTCTTGAAAGATAAACAGCTGTTACTAGAAGAGTGGTAGATATGGGTGGGAAGGTCATTACAGGCAGAGGGAACAGCATGAGCAAAGGCATGAGATTGCCAAGGCGCCTGGCATGGCAGGTAGCAAGAAGTGCAGCAGATTGGGGGAGAGGGGGCTGATTGTATTGCAGTCGGGGCACTGGCTAGAGTTTGACAAGCAGATGTGACATTGTCAGGTTGGAGGGTAGATGTGAGCGGGTATTTATACCCATTTTCTATCTCAGTTCTTCAACCCCTGACCCAAGGTATTCTGTTTCCTTAGCTGAACTAGATGCAGAACACAACCAGAAGGTCCTGGAAATGGAGCACACCCAGCAAATGAAGCTGAAGGAGCGGCAGAAGTTTTTTGAGGAAGCCTTCCAGCAGGACATGGAGCAGTACCTTTCCACCGGTTACCTGCAGATAGCAGAGAGGCGAGGCAAGTCCAGGGGTGGGCTGCTGGCAGCAGGAGCTCCCTGGGTGTGTGCAGGTGATATTGTGGTGCCCCCCACCCACCAACTGAGGTGTCAGATAAAGCCTCCCAGATCGGAGTGGATGCATCATAATTGTCTTGTGGTTGTTTTTGCCTCTTCTGTAGTTCTGGCTTTAGTTGAAGATATTTAGGAAATGTGAAATATGTTAGGAGGGGAAAAAAAGACATTACCCATATTCTACAGCACTGCATAATCCTAGGGTGGTTCTTTCCTGTGTGTGTGTGTCTCTTTCCAGTGTTTGTGACTTTCTTTATATAATTGGTATCAAACTTTACATACACCTGTCTTTCTTTTAGGGTGGTTCTTTCCAGGTGTGTGTGGGGGGTGGTGTGTGTGTGTCTGTGTCTGTCTGTCTGTCTGTATATAATTGGTATCAAACTTCACATACATCTGGCTTTGTATCTACCTTTTCTTAATACTGTATGGTGCTCTTTCCCCTTATATTATTAAAAATTCTTTGAAAGGGTATATTTTAGCACTGATCCTAATATACTTACCCAGTTCCCTAGTTGAACATTTAGAATCTTTACCTCTATAAATGGTGCTATGAGGAACATCTAGATGCATAAACGTTTGGCTGCATCTCTGGTAGTTCCCAAGAGCACACTGAGTAGCAGAGAAATCAGGTACCAGGCTCCTTCATCCGGCCTCTCCTTCCCAAGACCTGGGTGCCTCAGGGAGTGGTTGGGTAGCAGGGGCAGCGGTAAAGCACTGGGAAGCTTACATTTTCCCTCAGCCCGATGCTGAGAGGACAGGAACAGCCTCCCAGTCACAGGCAGTGTGGAGTGCCCAGGGCTTCTCCATGTACCTGCCCTTCTGTCCTCCTGGGTATCTCACCTACTGGAAACCCCTTTGTCTTCCCAGATCTCTCTCTACTCAGTCTTCTTCCCCTTCTCTGGCCTGCCTGGCCCTGGACTTTGTTCTCTGTGCACTGACCCTCATCCACACACCCCCAGTTTATCTCTGTTACCTGCACTCAGTCAGTTTCATGTCCACCCCCAGGAGAGGGTAAGGAAATCAAAGAATGAGAAAGGAAAGTAATGTAGAGAAAACAAATGAACCGTAATATGTGAATGCCTCAGAATTCACTGAAGGATGCATTATGTGGATAATGCTTTTTAAAGTATGGTGGACAGTATAGATTTGAAGTTTAATCTCTGTCTCCAGAGTCAGCTCTCTCTCTCTGTCTTCATCTAGAAAAGTCAGCCTGCCTGTTCAGAATTCAGTTTCTTTAGTGTTTGGTGCTTGTTGTGGGGAGAGCCATCCCTGTTGCTCCAGGGATTTGTGTCCTTTCACAGGTAGGATCGGAGAAGGACACCATCTTAGTCAGCTTGGGCTGCCATAACAAAATAACCCAGACAGGACGTGGCTTAAAAAAAAAAAAAAAAAAAAAAAAAAGAAGTTTATTTCTCCTATTTTCAGAGGCAGAAAGTCCTAGATCAAGGTGCTGGCTGATTTGGTTCTCTGTCAGGGTTCTTCCTGGCTCGTACCTCACTTCACGTGATAGAGCTCTCTGGTGTCTGTTCTTAGAAGGGCACTAATCCTACCATGAGAGTCCCATCCTCACGACCTCATCTAAACCTACTCACCTCCCAAAGGCCCCACCTCCAAATACCATCATATCGAGGTGTAGGGCTTCAGCATATGAATTAGGTGGGGGGCACAAACTTTCAGTCCATCACGGGCATACACTCCCTGGCAAATTTGACTCACAAATTTGAGCATAACGAGACATTACACCAAGAGGGAATGTGGTGAAGGTGGTGGTAATGAAGAGTACCATAATAGAAACTCCTATTGCTTAAACAATTTCACACTGTCCTTGTTCAGTTTAGTTCAGCAGACATTTCTTGAGCACTTGCTAAGTATTCAGCATACTTTCAGGCCCAGGGGAGGCAAAGAGAAAATGAAAGTGCCTCTTAAGAAGTTCCTATTCTCAGGGAAACCCATGAACACACACCAAATGGGACGATGAAGTAGTAGAGGAATGACAGGTTCAAGAGTTTCTCTTCCTGTTGACAGGAAGCGCCTTGAGATAGGGACTAGTCGTGTGTTGAAGGACCCTCCAAGGCTAGCACAGTGCCGGGTAAAGAGCAGTGCTCAGCAAACACTTATTGAACAGATATCAGCTAAACATTATGAATTTTTTGGCTTTCAGCACTTAAAAATAATTTTCCTCAAGTTTCGAAAAAGTGTTGGGCTCATTTTTTTTAGGTAAAAAATTCAGTCAAGCATATGTTGCCAACATGTGTGGTTTTGAAAGCATTGAAGAAAATTGAAGTATGTGGGCTTTTAAGTTTTCTGCTTCAGCCAGAGCTGAAAAGATTCACAAATGACAAATATGCACGTCTCCACAGCCTGTTCAGAGCCATCCTTTAAGACTTCCCAGCCTGGCAAGTCACACTTCCCTCTTTTACGGGGTATTCATCTCCAAGGATGAACATGGGGAACATTTAATTTAGAAGAATCAATCAAAATTAAAAATCTCTGCAGTGAACATGGTATTTTGGACTCATTCCACTAAATCAGAAATAGCACTCTGAATTTTTCTCACTTTCCAAAGCATCATTTTTTAATTAAGACAAAGGCATGGAAAGTTTTATCCAGAAAATGATCAGAGTGAAGGGTGAAGGGACATCTGTGACCACATGGTGGTGGAGGACCCCAGGGCCTCCTATGTCCAAAGAGGAGTGAAGACAATGCCAGCAGTGCTGAGACGCAGATGGGACCTGGGAC
Organism: Macroglossus sobrinus; assembly: GCA_004027375.1. Lineage (NCBI taxonomy): Eukaryota > Metazoa > Chordata > Mammalia > Chiroptera > Pteropodidae > Macroglossus > Macroglossus sobrinus. The sequence goes on along the minus strand of PVKZ01000711.1, from coordinate 85,165 downwards.
CCCCCCCCCCCCACGTGCCCAGCAGGTCTTGCATGCATTAGGACATAATTAGGTACTTTGTAAGACTCTGACCCACTTGACCTGACTCCCATTTTCTCAGAAAAGCATTATTGCTCTCATTTTATTGCCGAGTGCCAAGCAAGGGTATTGACATTGCAGTTTGGTATGAAGAGATCACCTTGGAGACGTCCTATACAGTTAAAGAATTAGATCTCTGGTTCCTGTGCATCTCTGCTGAGCTCGTAGTTCAGCAAAGTCCAGCCTCTCGTGCCAGGGGTGCACCTTGTGCACTCAGACCCTGTCTCAGCCCTTGAATGTTCCAGACTGGACCCAGTGTCCAGAGAAGAGAAGAAGTGATGTTGGGGCTGGCGATGAAATTAACAACATTAGAAAAGATAGAACGAGTAAAAATGCACCTATCCTAAAATTCAATGTTCTTCGAGATATGATCTAGAATGTAAAAATATCTCAAAACACAATTGCTAGCTTGTGATTTTAACTTTGTATGATTGTCTCCCCATCGGGGTTTTATTTACAACTTTGACCCTTATTGTGATCTACTACTGGTTTTCATTTTAATTAGGAAGCATTTTAAATATCCAGAAAAGAACTGAAAATACTGTGACATACCTGTTTCCAGATTTAGCATGTTAATATTTTACGATATTTGCTTCAGATATTTTTAAAATATTAAGAAATATTCCAGACATAACAGTTTAAGTTATAAGGATATAAGTCTATCTTTGATGTAACTCCAAGTTATAAGAACATCTACTAAACGTTTTAATGTTTTACATTTTATATTTGGCTCTTAAGTCCACCACCAGTTGATTTGTGTTTATGTTGTGAGATAAGGACCCAATTTTAATTTTTTCTCAAAACAATAACTAAGTATCAGCATTTTTCCCCCACTGTTTCACATTATCTTATCAGTTTCCACATTGTTGTCTTTTTAGGCTCTCTTTTCTAGTCCATTCTTCTACTTGTTAGCCTTGAGCCAAAACCATACCATCTTAATTATAATTCATTAAGCAGTGGTTCTTAACTAAGGACAGTTTTGCTTGTTGTGTTTGGGGTAGGGATGTGCTACTGGCATCTAGTGGGTAGAGGCCAGGGATGCTGCTAAATATCTTACAATGCACAGGACGGCTCTCTGCCCCCTGCCCCCTTCCTCACCCCCAACACAGCAAAGAATCTGCTCCAAGGAGTCAGTAGTGCCTAGGTTGAGAAACCCTGTTTCATGTAGCAAGTCTCGCTTTGTGGTAGACTGATTCCTGCACACCCCCGTACACATTTCATACATTTTTTTTTTCTTCAGAGTTGCCTTGGCTCTTTGTCTTTTTCTAAGTGTTAAAGTCAGATTTTGATTCTATGAGAAACTCTGTCTAGACTTTTTTTGGAATGGCCTTAAGTTTCCAGCTTGAGCAAGACTGGCATCTGAGTGAGATTGGGTTTCTGTGTGTGCACATGTGAGCTCTCATCATGTTTCCTGAGCAGTGGTAGAACTCGCCTCTAACGCTGTCTGGGACCGGTGGTTTCTCTGTGGGAGGAACTACCTGTTCTTTTCCTCTGGTAGTTACAGCACTTTCCTATTTCTTATTAATTTTAGAAGATTTTCCATGGAATTTGTCCAGCTTGTCTTTACTTTTCAAACATATTAGCATAACGTTGTCCATAGTACTTGGAGTTAGGTTGGTTTTTGCATTCCTCAATTTGTTAATTTGTGCCTTTTATTGTTTTTCTTGATGAATCCTAAAATAAAACATATTCATTTTTAAGTGTTTGCTCCAGAGAACCAACTTTTAGTATTATGAGTCCTCTCTACCACATATTTCATTCATTTCTCCTTTTTAGTACTGGGCTGCTTTTTAAAATTTTTTTGGTCTGATTTAAGTTGAATGTTTAGACTTAATTTTCAGCTATTTCTTAAGGCATTCAAAGCCGTGATTTTTTTTTTTTTTTGGTAGTAATGAAAATTCCAAAGTAGGAAATTCTACTTTAACAGAATTGTACAAGATTTGATAAGTAATAGATTCTGAGTATTTACAGTTTTTCATTAGGAGTTCTTAAGATTTGTTTAGAAATGTGTTTTAAAGAAATGTGTTTTAAAATTATGTGTGGTTTTTCGAGTTACCTTTTATTACCGATTTCTGATTAAATTTAATTGTGGTTGGAAAATGGGATTTTGATTTTTTTTTTTTTTAAATTCAAGACTGACTTTATGGTCCATTACAGAGAATTTTCCTCCATGCTTCATGTATACTTGAGAACAAGGTTCTCAGAGACAGGCATGGATTCTGTATGTGTCCATTTCATCAAGTCTGTTAAGTGGTTTGTTCAAATATCCCCTAATTACTAATTTTTGGATTGCTTTATTATCAGTTATCTGAGGTATATTTAACCTTCCTACCTCCCATGATTATGAGTGTTACACTTGTTATTCACGCCATCTTTTTGCTTTAAAAACGTCACAACAAAATATGTAGTCACACAGAAATTTTGAATTATCCTGGCAAATTGAACCTTTAAAAAAAGTCAAGTATAACTCTACCCCAATATTGTTTTTGTTTCCATTTATATCTATTCTTAAAGTTGTTTTCTCACTTTCCACTTAAAAAATTTTTTTAATGTTTCTGTGTCTATTTTAGGAGTGTTCCCTATAAACAGAATATAGCTCAATTTTTATCATTTTAATTCAGTTTTATAATGTTAACTGGTTCATTTGCATTTATTGTGATTGCTGACATAACTGGCTTCACTATTCCCTTACTTGGTACTTTGGTACTTTCTATTTTCGTGAAAGCTTTTCCTATCCTCTTTAGTCCACTTTTTTCCTGTTTTGAAAGTTACACACCTGCCCTCTTTGACAGCGCAGATGGAAAAGAAGGGAGCCTCTGCTCGTTTCGAGTCTTAAGTCAAAGCAGGGCCAAAAGCCAAAAAGCCAGGCCATGCAGAACAGAAGACCCCATAGCCACCTAAGCAAGCCTGCATGTCATTCACTTTGTGGCAGCTCAGTACATGTGGAAGAGCGCTCCTAGCAGGAACAAGTTTGACCACTGTGCCTTTAAGTGCCCCCGATCAGTCACCCTTGAAGAAGCTCCAGGATAACACTGCATTGGTGTCCCTTGTGCATCTGTCAGGCTGTCATGGGAAGCAGCTCTGTGACACTGACTTGGCCAGGGCCACGGTTTGCCCTATGGTCAGGGCTGATGCCAAGCAGGCGGACTTCACCTAGCTCCTGGCTGTATTGCTTTGGATATTGCCAGTTCAATGGGATCATCTAAACTCTAACAAACTGCCCCCCAGGTAAAAATAGAAATGACATACTCTTTACCACTGTAGTGCTGAACTGCAATGATTTTGTGGTACTCTATCGGATTCTTAGCTTTCTACCAAACAGGGATCTCACCCTGCTTCAGTTCTCATCACATCCCTACTCTCCTGTCATTACTGCTCAGTCCTTTAATTCTGCCAGAATAAATTCCCCAAATTGGACACTATTCAGAGTTTTTTTATTCAGTGTTTTATATTAGCTTACAAACTTAGAAGACTTTTTGCTGTTTCACATGTTTCTTGCACCTCAGACCTCCCTCCTGTTATTCATCACCTTCCTTTAGTTAGAACAGGCTCACAGTAAAGTTTTTTTCTTTTTTTGGTCTGACAGTGCTTATATCTTATACTTGATCTTAAATGCTATTTAATGATATATAATTTTAAATGACATTTATCTCACCTCTTTGATCTTATTATTCCACTGTCTTCTGGCTTTTATTGTTGAGACGTGGTCCTGTTACTTCCTTATCTTTCCTCATCTGCCCTCTTTGATGTTCGTCAATTTCACTGCAGTTGATGTAGGTGAGGATTTCTTTTATCTATCTGCTTGAAATATATTTCGCTTTCTTAATCTGGGACCTCAGATCTTTCAGGAAGTCTGGAAGATAATCAGCCTCTTTGAATACGGCTGCCTTCCACACTGCTCGTGTTTTGGAACAGTGTAAACTTTTTCATTTTCCATCTCTTAAGCTCTCATATTTCCCATCAGTTTATTTGCTGTATAATAACGGAGTTTATTCAGTCCGTCTCCTAGTTTACTGATTTTCTCTTTGGCTCTCATTAATAATATTTAACTACTGCCTGGAGTTTTACATTTCAATGATTAAATTTTTCCTATCTCGAAGTTTCTTGGCTCTTCTTCAAATACCTGGTCTAATTTTTGACAACTTGTTCATTTTTTATTCCATCTTGGACTTGTTTAAAAGATTTAGATATTTAACATTCTTGGGAAAGGATGCCGAGTTTTGTTTCTGCTGATCCTCATTCACATTTCCATGTGTGTGCTGTAAATTTGGGATTGGATCGGAATGGATTGTTTTTGTGTGCCTGGGAGACCCAGGGTTAAGGGTATGTCCATCCAGAAATAATTTGTATTTGCATCTGCCAGGCATCATCATGCTTTGGGTGACTTAAAGTAACTGGCTTGTAGTTTTTTGGACCATATAGCTCATTTAAATATGAACACCAGGCCTCCAAGCCATCTCTCACCTGGTACCTAGACTCCTAACAGTCTTATGGCCTCCTTTTGCTGGTGGGCTGATATTCTTTTGCTAGTCTGCACTTTCACTTTAAGGATCTCTTCGTTCCAACTCACCAGCCCTAACATTGTCTGCAGTTAAGGCTGAAGACTAGAGAACAAGGGCAGTGACAACTTCAACTGGAAGGATAATAAAGTTTGAGGGCAACTGCAGGCAGAAGGCAGAGGTGTGTCTGGCAGGGAGCTTGCTAACGTCGTGCTGCTCCAGGAGTGTCAGCCTCCTTCAGAGAGCACCCTACTCCCAACAGCTAAGAACCTGCTTAATGCAGAAATTCTCAGCACCTGCAAAGGGCTGGGGTGACCAGGAAAACTGCTATGGAAGGTGTAAAAGGTTTAAAGTACCAAACTGGGAGCTATCATTTAGCACATTACTCTGAATTCTATTTTTAAGAGTTTGCAGTAGCAGGAGATATTTTATACCTAGAAAACAATGTAGTTAGGCTAATGAATTGAAGTTCGCTTTTTTTAAAGTATTGTTGAAGATAAGTGTAATTTCATCTTGTGCCAATCTATTCCCAGAGCCCATGGGCAGCATGTCATCCATGGAGGTGAATATCGACATGCTGGAGCAGATGGATCTGATGGACGTATCTGACCAGGAGGCCTTGGATGTCTTTTTGAATTCAGGTGGAGAAGATAATGCCATGCTGTCCCCTGTCTTAGGTAGGAGGCGACAAACTTGCATACACATCATTTCCCCCGCGGAGGGAAGTCACTGGAATAATAATGTACAGGTCTCTAAGCTCCCAGTCAACTTCTTGTTCTACTCATGTGTTTCCACGTGCCCAAGTCCAGTCTCACAGTAGTGGGCAAGGGAAACACTGGCTGTTTAGTCACGAGTAAGTGCTCTACCCCAATACTTTCCAGAACAGAGGGCTTTCTTGCGTTTTACCTTCCTCTTGTGTCTCGGAATTCGAGTTAGGTTTTTGTGGTTATATAAGGACTGGAATGTGGGGGGAGGTGGGAACTCTGCTGTGCGCCCAACTCACCTTGTGCTGGGCGAACACACACTTGTCTTTTTAAACTCTTCCCCCTCCGTTCAGCAGATGTTTATTTCATCTCTGCTCTGGGCAAGGCTACGGCATGTGGTCAGCATTTGGCTTATATTTTTAAAATCAGTTGCACCCATGCAGGCACTTTAACTCCATTTAATGCCTTCCCAAAATTTCACATTCATTCAGCAAACATTTACCAAGGCTCCAGACCTTATACCTGGGCTCAGTGTAGCTTAATTTCGGACTGTAGCTTCCGAACGAGCCTTCTTACATGTACATCGCATCATCACAAAGAAAGCATTGTAAGTTTTTTCCACATACGAACAAGGGAAAGGCAAAGGGCCTTCCTCCAGCAGCATTGTCCAACCCCTCTACACAGGGCCACCATCACCACAGGTTCCACCCCCTCTGAAGTCAAGCCCCTTAGGTTCTTGTCAGTTCGTGTTGTCTTCAACTTCTCTTCTCCCAGCAAAGCTACGAGAACAGTATTGCCACACACACCCCTCCGCGTCCTGAGAAGGCTGGGCCCCTGGAGGTGGGAAGGAATGCTGACCACTTTCCCAGAGTCAAGAAGAGATTTAGAAATAGTGACTCCATCATCTGCAGATGATTTTGATTTCTTTAAGAACTTATTTACTTCCCGTGAAATTGGAGAAATGCTGAAAGATCAGAAGTTTTTCTCAGCGTTGATTTCTCTGAAATTACTTCAAAGGATATAAAGAAGTAAATCTAGATTATCAAGGTTACATGGAATGGTCCTCGAAAGAAGTGCAGTGCCCTCGGGCCTTCAGCACAGTATTTTACTGAGTACTGTAGGATCTTTCCATCTGTCACAGGTGGAAGGAGGGCCAGCACAGGGCCCCTGGCTGCCTCAGGCATCACCTAGTTTAGCATTTTTCTGGGCACAGTTCCTGCACTGTAATGAGCAGCCTAGTTCCGCAGCCTCCAGCTCACTGGAACAGAAAACTTACTCCCTTTTTATCTATGTGAGTGCAAACCTCCATTTTCAGTGGCAATTCTAAATTGCAATACTTTTATCACAGGTTTTTTTCCTGTTTTGCAGGGCCTGAATCAAGTATCGGTCAGAATGAAATTAGTCTTCAGATTCCAAATCCCTCTGAATTACAAGCCAGTCCACCGTCCTTGTCTACTACCTGCACTGACCCGGCCACCCAGGACCCCAGTGAAGGTGGGGAGTCCCCTGTTGTTCAGTCTGATGAGGAGGGAGTTGAGGTGGACACTGCTCTGGCCACTTTACACACCGATGACAGTGACTCCTAAATTTGGGCACTCACATTCTTTGACCACCTCTGAAGGGAAGACTCAGCTGTGTGTAGAATCCCACTGTGAAGGCAGGTGGTTTTATGGAGGCTCTTGATTTTCACACAGTTGCCAATAATTTGTGAGAAAGTGAAAGAACGGCTAACAATAAAGTTTGAGGACTGACTTTAAAATGAGAGAGTAGATGGCCAGTTTGTACAGAAAGGCTTCTACATGCACACCTCCTTCAGGCCTCAAGAGTGCAGAAAGGGCGACTCATGTCCATGAAGGCCACCGAGGCTCATGTTGGGCAGGGCACAGGGCAGGGCAATGCACATCTCCACATCGGCTCAGCACGGAATAAAAAGCGCCCTTCACAGACAGAGAAGCCTGAACTGTGGTCAGATGGCACTAAGAAAATTTGGGTTTTCATCCAATCGTTACAGGATTATTAACAGTCCAACAACTGATACCTGCTTAACACTAGAAAACACATCTGGGCCCAAAAGATGACATACATAAGCCCAGTCAGCACACCATTCTAACTCCTGACAAGACACTAATCCCATAGATGGCTCTTTCCCCTTCTGCCGCTACTCAGGGCCCAGTACTTAGCACCGGCGAAGGGATGGCTGCAGCCTGTGGACAGGTTCCACGCGCTGGTCCCCACTGGGCCACACAGAAAATAAGCAAATAGCAGCCATTTGGTTTTGCCCAAAGGGAATGCAAACCACCAGCAGCAGGTCAGGGTGAGGTGGGAGGATCAAAATGTGTTGTCTGTGCCACTCCCTGGCTGAGCGGGGGATTCTCAGCCCTCTGTCCAATTCATGTATCAGAAAGGAGAGCTCATTTCATTCACTCATCTTCCACAAGACAGACAAATGTCCAAAAAACTTTGTTTTATTATTAAACCTTGTAGTACAAACCTGAAAAGTAAACAAAAAACTGGCAATAAACAACATGAAGTCCTCCCTCCCAAGGGAGGAGTGCAGAGCAGCGCTAATAAATTAAATGTCAAACTGTAAGCCATAGGCGGAAGTTTACTGTCAAAAAGAGGGAAAGTACACAGCAAGGCCATAAAAACCGGACAACCACATTGGAAAACACTTGACTCTGTTTATGTAACTGTTAAATATTCCAAAACAGTTCAGTCTTCTGCAACAGCGACCAACACAGCGGATCCCAGGACGTTCCTGACAGCCCCACCGGCAAGCTCAGTGCAACACGGTAGCCACGGGATCGATGAGTCCAATTATGAAACAAAGGACAGCTTGTGAAAACAGTTTCCCTTTTTTATTCCACACGTACTGTACACACAACCGGAGAAGGGCAACAGCTACTCCATTATTATTTTTTTGTTGTTGTTCAGTGATGTAAGCAGCACTTATAAATGTTACAAGAAAAACCCTGTAAGCATCCAATCCAACCGATGAAGAAACTGAAATGTAAGGCTTTTCTTCATCTTGTCTTCTCACCCCCCTCCCCACCCCCCACCGAGAAAAAGGCTCAAGTATTTAAAACAATTTACAGGCGTATGTACAAAAGGATGGGATTTTTTTTTCTTTTCTTTTTTTGTTACAACATGAAGAGAAAAAATAGACAAGATGAGCACAAATGCATTTTCACATTCAAAAAGAACTGCAGACTTCCTAGTGGCTCTAAGTGTGATCATAAATGAAACAAATTTAAAACGAAAGATTAATGCTGACTTGTGAAGGTGAGAAACAACAAGCAGTGAGATGAGGATGGAATGTTAGAAAGATTGCACGTCTATGACAAAGAAGCACTTACGGCTTCAATCACTTTTTTCCTTTTTTTTCTCTTAAGGATGCTATTGAAGGGTTTTTTGATAAAGTAGCCAACAGCACCAAAAAATAACAGAATGGATTTCCTAATGAAATCAGGCACAGGTTTCCCGCACGTGACCCCTCCAAGGCAGGCAGTCTTTTTCTCTCTCTTCTTTTTCCCTTAAACAGATGCATAGTGATGTGCTGGTAAAGAGAACCTAGTCACTCAAATCTCCTCATTTTGCCTATGGTTAGGAAACAACGTCCGCCTCCAGCTGCCATAACCGCCCGAAGAAACAAAATGGGGGTTCTCCGGTTTTAAAAAAGTACAAACTCATCTTGCACATGACAGAAGAAAAGACAGCCAAAATAAAGCCATTTCTTTTCAAGTTTCGTGTGTGTGTGTGTGTGTGTGTGTGTTTATGTGTGTGTCTCCTATCCCTTTTCCTCTCTAGAAAAATCTGCTCACATGACTGATGGTTTTAAAATTTGTTCTCCAAACTTCACCCTCTTCAAAAATGGGTTAAAAAGCCTTTTTTCCCCAACAGTTACAAAAAAAAAAAAATCAAACAAAAAGGCTTTTGTCAGCCACAGGGGCGATACAAATTAACACAGCCCCTCAAGGGTTTTAAAACAGTGAATATACGGCAGTTTCAAAAATCTGACTGCAGTATCTAGGTATTCTAAGTACAAAAAAAAGTTCAACAGTTTAATGCTAAAACAAAATTAGTTCTCTAAAACCAGAAGAAAATCTTCTTTAGAGCTAGTGCAAAGACAGCTTGTATCCTACAGCAAGTACTCCAAACTAGAATATAATAATTACAAAAAAATAGATCTCAGTCGACCGCGGTGCTGGCAGCTTCACGGTGAGCTCGAAGCACTTCTGGACGAGCTGGAGGAGGAGGACAGCCGGGAGGGCGGCACGTCCACCGTCGCCCTCTTGCGGGGCCCCCTTTTTGGTGCAGGCTTACCGAGACAGTTCTCAATGCTGCCGTTCCTGCCAGGTACCTTGCCACAGATCTGATTGACCAGACTGATAATTTGTTCCTGTTTCGGGTTGAAAGGAAGACACAGAATTAACAAACCAGAAGAGTGCTTTCCCAGAACCGCCCAGGGGAACTGGGCGAGCAGAGCTCATCAGCATGGCCAGGCTATCAGTGCCCCCTTGTCAGACCGTATCGGGATGGAGATTTCTCTGAGCATTGCCTAAGAGTGTGGCTCAAGGAAGGCTGGGACAGACTCTGGAAATCTCTGCCAGCGGCTTGGAGAACAAGTAAGACCACTTCATGAGGACGCGGTCCCTTACCTAGCACCTAAGATAAAATACTTTCTCCTTCTTAGGGAGCAGCAGGAAGAGCCAGCCTCCTCGCCCAAAACTCAAGGGAGCCTAATAGCGCCTCCTGGTGGCTGCAAGGTTTAGACAAACTAATATGCTAAAGCCCCAAAATACGCAAAGCCCTGTAACTACACAGGGTAAGTATGTAATTGTTAGGTCCAGTCTGGGTCTGGACATTTGCTTGGAGTACAGATTCCCTCATCATGTACCTGATGCACCTGAGACAGGCACAGTTAGACGTGTCAGCAGGCCGACCACCCGGAACCTCCTCTGTGGGGGCCCCATGACCTTGGTTGGAGTTTAAAGAGATTAGCTGGCTGCCCTCTCCGCCCCAGCTAGGAAGGGGAGCGCTCAGCTCACAGCTTCCACAATGCGCATGTGGGAGACAAGACCCATGGGCTTGATGAAGCCTCAGGTCCCCTCAACTTGCTCCCTGGATGGTGACAAATGCCTGAAGCTGTTTCACTGGCTGACCTGACACTTGAGCCTATTTCACCTGCTGTCGCAAATAAACATTTGTTTAGAAAAATTTCCATTACTCCTTCCTTCTCAATGAAAGGCAAATGAAAAACCATGCTTTTTAAATAATTCACTCAAAAGAACAACATATCTGTTGGTATCAAAAATATAGTTGTAACTTTAACTCATAGTCATCCAGTTTTAAAAGACCCTACAGAAAATATCAAAATGGTATGTAACCTGACATAGATTTCATGAAACCTGCTCTGGGCCAGCCCCAGGACCTGCTCTCTGGCCTCCTGGAAATGAGGCCGTTGATGGGAGGCTCTCATCATCCAGAAGTGACAGATATTAAAGGCAAACAGTAAAAAGTAACTGAAGGTGCCCCAGGAAGGGCCCAGGCTGTACATTTGTAATAAAACAATCTCTGTGGCCATTTAAAACATTTACGATAAACATGCGAATGAGGGATAGATGAGCGTCTCTAAAACCCAGTCATATGTGACTAAAGCCACCTGGACATCACGAGGAAGCCCATGCCGTGCGGGTAGAGGAAGGCATGTGTCTGCTGGGCACTGGGGCTGAGAACAAGAGTTGGTGTTGCTCTCAAAGCCATTTTTGAAATCCAACCCAGAGCTAGAAATTCTCCAATTAAAAAAAAAAAAAAAATCCACACAGTTCAACTCAGGGAATGGACTTGCAGATTTTCATTTACTAAAATAAACCAGGCACTGGCAAAGTAGGAGGCTTCTAAGTACCCTTTGATGACTAAGCTTCAGACTGACAGACCCTACATATGTGATTCTTTTCCCAGGGATTCTGGTTACATCAAAACACCTAGCTACAAAATGGGCTGGAGGTGCAAATGAACCCACATTGTATAGAGCTTCGAAATCACCTTGGAGAGCCCCTGACCGCTGCAGGCCCCCTCTGCCGGTTAGAGAGCTACTCTGACTCACGCATGAGAGATTATTTTTAACCGTGTTCTGACATTTGCTGTTAAAAGAAGCAGGGAGTGCAGCACAGTTACTGCCTTCACTGAACATGCTCTTACAAAACATAGATGCAGAGATCTATTTTCAGCTTCCCAATCTTTTAATTTAGCCACAGGCTTATGTCAACTCTGACCCACCACCTGCCAGAGTCCCTGCAAATACCCATCCCCTCCAGCATCCTGCCTGAGCACCTAGCCCTGCCCAGAGGCTCAGATGCGGCACCTCCCACAGGACCAGCCTCTGCAGCTCTCATCAGGGAGCAGAAGGGAGGCTCAGGGCAGGGCCTGGGGCTGCACCCTACATACACCTTGTGGCCACCACTGACACTGCAGTGGAGAGGGCCACACTCCAGAAGACGGCAGGCACGGGCCAGAGGAAGGGCCCCAGCTTGCCATATGCACAAGCAGTCCACTGTCCCGTCTGGAACTGGGCTCTGGCCACAGGTAACAGTGCAGTCCTCCATCTCCTTAGTATGGCACTTAGTATAGATAGTGTGGCACTGTGGACACCAGGACCAGACCCTGAAATCAAATCTCTCATAAACAGAGGTCCTGGTGGCCAGGAATGCTGATGGAGGCTGTCAGGGCTTAGGGAGTTTGTGGGGGCAAAGCTGCAGCCCTACAAAGGGAAGAGGTGTGGACAGGGCTCTGGTACAAAGCTACAGTTAACATGGAGAGAACTGGAATCAAACCAAGTTTGTGAAAGTGAAATTTCCAGTTTCAGTTCTGGTTTCTCCAGGTCAAGCTGAACCCCCTCCCCAACCCCAATTTCTCCCATATTGGAACAAAGAGCCACTTTCCCATAAGCCAGCCTGAAAGCACCCAGAGAACCATGTTGGCTGCACTCGGTCTTAGCCATGCCAAGCTTGCCCGAGTTGGATGGTGACAGAGGCTCTCATCCACCTACAGAAAACAAGGGCAGGTGACACAATGGCCATCCCCTGCAGAACCCCTGGCTGCCTGGGCACTGGGAACACCAGAACCCTGAGGCTGCATCGGGCAGGGCCCCTGGCAGGGACTGACCTCATCATAACGATACATCAGCTTCAGTCCTCGGCAGGACTTCTGCTTCTCCACGTGGCGCAGAGCACACTCCAGGCAGAACACCACGTTCTCATTCTCTTGTACGACCTGCAGGGAAGAAGGACTCCTGAGGTTCTGAGGGTAATCGCAACCCTGCTGTGTAGGGGATGTACACCTAGGAGGGGCAACTGAAAGCAGGGAGGGTTCCCAGGAACAAATCAAGGAAGGCCTGTCCCTGACATCTATCATCCAAGCTAAGCGGCATCCAGAACTCAAAAACACTGGAAACCGGTGGGAGCAAAACAAATCACGTGGAACAAGGTCTTCAACTGGGAAATGAATAACTATCCCTAGGGTATACCTTAAGGGTGGCCTCGAGTTCCTTCCAGATTTCTATTGCACTTTTCTTGTGAGAGGTTTTATGCACTGCTGGCTGGTGTAGATAGGATAAAGCAGTGGTGCTTGTTGAAAAGCTCAAGTTCTAAGGGCTTCTGAGACTTTTTGTCGAAAAATTACCCTGGCACAAGAGGTGTCATAATGGCACAGGTGCAGGGAACACACCCAGGACATCCCAGTGGCTCAGTCAATCCAGCTGGTCACATGGAAGCTGACCCTGCACACCACTGGGGGACTTGATGCCTCTGTCCAAACTCACCCCGAAACTCTAACCATCACAGTTCTTGATCTTCTGCAAACCAGACAGGGCCCCCTCCTGCCAACCCCCACCAAAGCCTCTAGCTGCTGTGTGAATGCACACACCAGGCCCCAGGACTACACACAGAGGGCAGGCAGTTGGGCATGGACAGGCCTGATTCAGCACAAGTACAGCTGCCTGGTTTGCAGGGGTTCTTACACCTTGACTTCCAGTTCTGTTCTCATTCTGTGTTTAAAGAAAGAAAAAGAAAATACTGCCTTAAGCCAAAAGATTCAAGAGGTTCACAGGCCTTTCCATAAAGATTTTGGGGACAGAGCTACGATTCCTGTCTTCAGTGTTTCGAAGCAAATACAAGAACACAAGCTGTAGGAGTAAGGAAAATGACACTTATTTGCAGAAACACCTTTTACAGACACTTGGGGCTAGGGACAGGTATGGACAAAAATATGAAAACATGTTAAACGAAAATGCACAAACTTATTAGAAATCCAAACAATGAAAATAAAACCTCAATTTTTACATATGAATTTAGGATATATGCTTTATAAAATAATATTCAGGCTGATAAGAAATGCCTGGTGACAACTCTCAATGTTCGACTTTCTGAAGGACAGCGTGAAAATGAGCCAACATGTCGCTGTCCTCAGAACCCTCGGGAAGAGACCAGTGCCACACGGAAATCATAACAGTGTCATTTATACTCATGGGGAATAATGAGATTATTATTTCCCATGGGAATAATTCCATTTCAACACAATAGGAATGGACACACCTAATCTCTTCTTACAAGGACGTTAGTCAAACTGGATTAGGGCTTACCTTATCAGCCTCATTTTAACTTTATTACCTCCATAAAGGCTCTCTCTCCAAAGATAATCACATTCAGAAGTAGTGGGGGTTAGGGCTTCAACATTTGAACTTTGTGGGGTTACAAGGAAGGACACTAGCCTTCAGCTTTCTCATTCCTTTTCATCCCAGACAATCCAACTACTTTGAAAGACAAAATGGATTTCAGTGTTAAAAATATAGTCTGAACAGAGAACTTTTAAAAAATATAGTCCAAACACAGAACTTTTATTATCTTTTCTCTTTCTTTTAACTGTCAACATTCTTTTCCTTCCCCCGGCTTCATTTCTAGGTTCTGAAAGTTTAGGTACTAATTCTAAAAATACACCCACCTTAACAAAATGCATTACAATTTTTTAAAAAAGAGGAATACAAAAAGCGAAATGAACACAGAATTATGTGACCTTTATGAATGATGTTTACAAAACTAAGATCTGGAGAAATGCTTATGACTTCTTTCTTTTAAAAGACAGCATGGTTCTCTATTATATCTTTTTAAAAATCCATGGGAAAAGAAAAATTAGGTAGGAGAAAATATGTAAAATGAGACCTGTGGTTGTTATGGACTAAATTATACCTACCCCACTTGCCAATGAATAGGTTAAGTTCTGACCTCAGTACTTTAGAATGTGACTGTATATAGAGACGGGCCTTTAAAGAGGAGATTAAGGTAAAATGAGGTCATAAGGGTGGCATGTGATCCAATATGATGTGGTCCTCATTAAAAGGAATTAAGATACACACACAGGGCAGACCACGTGAGGACACAGGGAGAAGACGGCATCTACAAGCTGAGAAGAGGCCTCAGAGGAACCATGCCTGCCAGCACCTTGATCTTGAACTTCCAGCCTCTAAAACTATGGGGAAGTAAAGGTCTGTTGTTGAAGCCACCTGGCCTGTGGGGCTTGTTGCAGCAGCCCAAGCAAAGTAATGCAGTAGTTTCCCCTGTTCTTTCAGTTCTCTGACCTCTCAGAGCTTACAAAGAGCATCTAACTCAACCAGGACTGGCTACTTGGTCCCTCTTGTCTGCAGGGCAGCTGGGCGGGTGGCAAGGCACACAGGTGAGGCAGTGTCAGTCACACAGAGCATGACTAGCGGCTGAGAAGTGAGAGACCTGGACGCACTCGCTGCTCCGTGCCTCGGTGGCTGTGTGTGCCTCATGCTGAGTCACGTGTGGGGCACTGGTTTCATGCTGTTCTGAGGTGGGCACTTACTACCTAAGCTTTTCCTTCTGGAGAAGAATCCACATGGGCAGGGAGAGGATTACCAGCACTGAAGGCCCCGAGTGCCAGGCTGAGGTGTGTGGTGGTGGGGAGCACCTTGGGTGGGACCAGTGTCAGGGCAGCTACCCAGTGAGAGACAAGCTGAAGAGCAGAGGCGAGGGCTACACCACCCCAGTGTCCACAGCTGTCCACTTATCCAAGGTTCTTCTGAGCCCTGGCCTGGGACGGGGCAGGGGTTGTGCAATGTGTACATAATTACACGCAAGGCTGAGGCAGCGGGCGGCCCTGGTGCCTTTTGGGACCTCATGATGAGCCTCTCAGGGCACTGTGGGAGCAAACCCGAAAGAAAGGAAGCCGAACTGGACTGCACTGGTAGACAGAGGGGCAGGAAGCAGAGCTGGCTCAGACAGGAGAGAGACACCAGAGCCCTCGACATCTGGGAGGAGACTCTGATCAGAGACAAGGAGGCTGGAAACAGAAAGTCGTTGCTGGGGAGAAAGTTTTAACCAAAGACATGCAGTTCTCCAGGACAACGATGTGGGCCATGGAAATGAATGGAAACTGGGAAAGAGCCAAGACCAGATGCGGAGACCCATGTCTCTTCAGGGGCAGTCGAGTGGGGGCAGCCGAGCCCCTCAGCCAGGGAGTGCCTGGGAATCGAAGTGACAGGGCAGCAGAAGGGAGGGAGGCCCTGTGGGAGCGGGGGGACAGAGCACAACTTGGTCTCTGTCTGTGACCCAGGCACTGCAAACAAGCCGCTTGACCACTGGAGGTCAGGAACCTGGCCAAGGTCCGCAGCGGGTCAAAGGGCGGGCCTCCCGATAGGCTTCCTGGCACGGAAAGCCCCCTACCCTGCCAGGTGGCTGCAGGCAGTGTGCACGCACAAGGCGGGATCTACAAGGGCCGTGGGTCCTGGCAGGCTCACCATGGACAGGTAGCACAGGTGCTGGCAGATCTGACACCTCCTCTCCGAGGTCTCCAACTGCAGCCACTTTCGAGGCTTTTTCTTCCCATCCGCCACAGTGCTGCTGCCGTCGTGGCTGCCATAGCGGGCAGAGGAGTGGAGGCCGGCCTCGAATAGCTGCCTCCGCTGCCGCAGCTCCGTATCCCTGTCCAGACACAACAGAAGAGCCAGGCCATTAGCAGGCTGAGTGTGGTGGCCTGGGCGGTCCTCACCATCAGAGGGAACATGCTGCGCCCCAGCCAACTGCCCCCCAATCCGGGTGTTCCCCTCCTGTCAGGAGGGCTGGTGAGTCGTACACGCTCACCTTCCCAAGGCCCCCAACTGGGGACTCACGTTCTTTAGTCAAAAGGTCAGACAATCCCCCGGCTTCCAAGGCTACTCTGATGACTGGGCTCTGCCTACAGTTAGTACGAGCGCAACAAACACATTGGGGCACACGGCAAACCCCCTCAGAGCTACGTGGGGTGCCCTGTCCCTTCATTCCAAGCCAAGAACAGATGTAACAAACTATTTGCCGGTATCGTCATCAAAGGTTCGACCAACACGAGTCGAAATCCATGTGCTGTCCTTCAGCACTACCGAGTCTCTCCCCTGGAAGGGAGAGATCACGAAGCTACATGGTGGGAAAAGAGAAGAGGGTTACACAGGAAGCCAAGCAAACAGTCACACTTGTCTTCATCTCTGCCCTGAGGAGAGCTCCTTAGGTCGCTGCAGGATGAAAGCTGGGCGACGGTCTCAGACTCGGGGGCCAGCTGGCCACACGCAGGCCCCAGGAGTGCTGCAACTGAATCAAGCCACCCAGTGGTGGCATCTCACACATACATCGCAAGCGAGTTGGCAAAAAAAAAAAAAAAAAAAAAAAGTGAGGGCCTCCGGGGGCCTCTCCACACTCGTCCCCAACCTCTAGAAACGAGGCCTCGGCCACCACTTCCTCCCGGGCACCATGATGCTTGGACAAGAGACTCCAATGGCCGGAGCCCGCCACCCAGTCAGCCCCACGTAACCTTTTGCACATCAACACATCAGGAAATCCTGACTCCAAACATCAAGCACTCAGAAAGGGAAATTTAAATACGAAGAAAATAAACCACACCCCAAAAGGTTTCACCCATCTGGCCAGGTACCAGGTGGTCCCTGCCATTCTGAGCGAACAGCCGAGCCCACTCTGCCGAGCCCTGGAAGGGCTTACCTGAGCTCATCCAGAAGGGCCGAGATGGTACTGAGAGTGGGGCCGTTCTCCTTTTTTGCTTCCGCTTGTGCAATCTGGTAGAGTAACTTCTCCATGGAAAATGGCTTAGCTATATGGCGACGCTTCATTTCCTGAAAGAGGCAGTCACATCCCTTTAGGGTAGATTTTCATTACTAGGCAGTCGTCAAGGTTTTCCTTTATTGGGCAGGGGATGCTATCCGAATTTTCAAATTTTGAGTTCCACGTGGTTTCAAAAGCACTGAAAATCATACAAGAATCTGGTTTGCCTATGAGAAAGGCACCAGACACCAGAAGCCACCACTGTGAGCCATCAGCCACAAGACAGGTGCCACACACGACTCAAAAATGGGCAAAGACTTTCTACCCATTTTAAGTGTTCACCCTTAAGCACCTTCAGTACAGTCCTCAGTGTTACTGTAGGCCAACAAGGGGACTGAAATCTTTCTTGATAACAGCAAACTACCAACAGCTCTCCTTTCCGTGTAGACCTCTCAGCTGCCTCTTAGAGGTTTCAAAGGCATTTTCTAAAATCAAGCATATCTAAAACAAGCTCACACAGAGACATGTGCATGAAGCATGTGCATCCACACAGTGGGCCAGCGCTCCCCAACCTTTTCGGCACCAGGGACTGTCGCTCCTCTGAGAATAATTGCTTAATGATCTGAGGTGGACCTGAGGCGTGATGCTAGCGAAACCAGCCACATACTAGTACTGGTCTCTAGCCCGGGGGGGTTGGAGAACCCTGCAGTAGGTGGTGCCAAGGGTTCGTATGCCTACCTTGGCCGTCTCAAAGCCCATACTTGTCCACTGGGTGGTGGCAAAGTGCACGGTCTCAGAGACGCTGTAGCCGCAGCACACTTTGGACACAAAGGATCCTGGGAAGCAGACGACGAACTGGCCGCTCTGCTGCACGGTCCTGTGCACCTTGATCCCTTCTTTGCACAGCACCTCCGGGGAGATCTGGGGAGACAGGCTGGGGCTGATATGCGCTCTTTCCACCACTCTCTCGACCACTGTCCGGCCCCCACCACCCACCACTGCCCCTGGGGCCCCTTCTGTGAAAGCCTGAGAACCAGCATCCCACACACCCAGGCAAGTTAACATGCACACCTGTCCTCCAGGTGGGGCTTTAGGATTCAAGGGGCCATGAGGAAACAGATTAGATTCGGTATTGAAGATATTTTGTTTCTCCTTTAGAAAATAAAAATATCTAATTTTCTGAAATGAGGAAGATTTAAATGATCAGTGGCCCAAGACTAACAAGAGAGTCACCCAGGTGCATGGCCACTGTGAGGACAGAGCCCTTCACACCACGCTGGAGCCTTCCCTGTCCCTGCCCAGCACTGCTGGGGCTGGAAATGGGATAAGTTCTCACCACTAGGAGAGCAGCTGAGCCAGCTGTCTCCAGAGTCAGGTGGAGCCACAGGGGTATAGGCTGGGGGCTTTCAGACCTGCACCCTCAGAGGAGCTGCTGCTCAGCTTCCCCGAGCCAGACCAGGGGGCCCAACAGAAACAGGAGACCCAGGCGGGGGTGAGCAGAGGCCAGAGCGGCCCTGAGCTCAGGCGTCAGCACACAGCTCAAGGCTAACAACACTCCTGGAACTCAAAAGCCCCATGACCTTCTACAAATGGGCCTGTGTGTTCATCCTTGTAAGGTCAAGAGTTCCTGATCTGTGGCTCAGGCGTCCAGGGGCCCAGTAGCACCATCAGACCCCCGCCCAAACGTAGGACCCCGCCCTGTCCCTGCACACGAAACAAGCCCCAAAGATTCAAAGGCCACATGTGCAGGAACCCGATGTCCTGTGCAATCTGAGGGCAACATTGGTTTAGTAGTTCAGTTTCCAGGGTTTATTTTCTGTTGTTCTCTCTGCCTCTGAAAGGCAGACCGCCAAGAGGGTCCCTTGGTAAATCAGCTGTGATCCTCCCCCCACGCCCGAGTCTCTGAGTCTCGGCGCCAGGCGAGAGCTGTACCATGACGTTGCTTTCCAGCATCTGCAGCCCTGGGGTCCCGTTGGCTTGCAACAGGGTGTGGACCACATCCTCGAGTTTGTTCTCCTCCTCAGCAGGAATGCAATACCTGGGTTGTTAGGAAATAAGGCAGAAGCAGTGGCTTGACAAGGGAGCATGTGCTGGGCCTCACCTGCATCCTCCCTCGGCGAAATGAGCTAACAAGGCATGGAAAATTATCTCAGGTGCAGGAGAGAAGTGATTGAAATGTGTTTCTGGGATCGCTGGGTGACAGTGACTAGTGACTGGAGCCGTGGTTCCCAGGCCAGCACCCACCCCACTTCCCAAGGCAACACTGCTGCTATTATCCAGCACAGCCAAACTGCATGCTCATCTTTTATGCAGATCTGACCTATATGTGAGCCAAAAAGGCTTCAAACCAAAAACAGATGTTTAAACTCCCCTATAAATCAGATCCAGACACATCTGCAGGCTCAATTAGCCTTTTGTGAATGCTCCAAAAGCTGCGTCTTATCACTGGGTTGGCATTTAACACTCTTCTATAATAGGAGGCGCTACAGAACTAGGATTCAGTGCTGGAATATGGGGTTCCCTCGGCCCTCCAGCCCAGGCCACCTCGTGAGAGCCTGGCACAGCTATGCCTCCCTTGTCCCTCAGAGCTGAGGTGACCAGAAAAGGTAAAAAAAGAACCCCTCAGTACTCCAAATACAAAGTTGGGAAAGGAATCTAGCCAGTACACACTGCCTTGTGGTCAGTGCTCAGGCTAACGTTGCTGTTGCTGTGAGTGGGAGGAGGGTGTGCCCAGGGGCCCAGGCCCCGCAGCCCCGCCTGCTAAGGCAGCTGCTCGTGCCAGAATCCTGCCAGCCGGTATCAGGGGCAACACACAAAGGACAACCAAACCCACGCATGGCTACGTCCAGCAAACTGAGTGACCAAGGGGAGTCGGGCAGAGGTGGTAGCTGTGGGGTGAGGCTCAGAACAGCATAGACCCCTCTGGCTGGAGCTAAGGAGACAACAAGATGGAAGGGAGAAATGGCTGAAGATGTAGACAGACCATAACTAAAAGACTCTGGAACCTCACTGCAATCACGGGTAGTAGGGAATTACCACTGGTGTCTCAAGAAGACACAATTGTCATCTACAACATGTGAAATCCTGGTACCAGGTGGTCAGCGTGCATGGGCAGGTATTTGAGGCTTCCTCAAAAGCCCTCCCTTCTGTCTAGCCACACATGGGTGTTAGCAGAAAATACAAGCAAGATGACCTCAGAGCAGAGCCCGCCCTCCATTCCCAGAGTGTCCTGACAGGACTTCAGGCTGCCACAGCACATGAAGCCATTGACCACCAGTGACGACCAGAGCAGGGACAGTAGCTCCGGTGAGGGTCGTGAGGCTGCACCTCTCTAGTCACACTCGTCAGCTTGTTCTGCCCTCTCGTCCAGTTCCAAACTTGCACCTTCCCACAGGCCCCAAGGGCAGGCTGCCTGCTCTCAGCCACGCTAAGGTGTCTGTGATGAAATCCTCCACTTGGAGGCCAAATTCTGGTTTCAGCTGCTGCACTGAAGTGGTTTTTTTAATGCTAATGTTACTTTAATGCCAACATATTCTGTTACTGATTTGTGATTTAAATCTAGGGTTTCTAACCTAAATCACATGTTTTAAGAAAAACCACAACCATAAAGTTCTCTAATCACATCCCGGCCTCCTCTTTATTCCCCATCCACGAGATGCAGAGATGCAGGAATTAGTCTCGGGAAGCCCACGGACTCTCCATTTCCCTGCCTCTAACACAACCATTACTCCACCTCATCCGGGTGTGGGTCCTATCACACCACTTTCAGATGAAGAAACCAAGACCCTGAGGGGTCTTCAGGTGTCCTGGCTCAGGTTGCAGGCCTGTAAGGCTCCATGAACCCCAGCCCAGCACTGCCCACAGACACGTCTCCACAGGGAATGGTACGAAGGGCACCGTGACTTCCGGCAGGAGACCACACGCTCTCCCGAAGTCCAACCAGCCATTCACACTCTGAATGGGAATCGTCCAGCTGTCTTTTCTCAGCTGTGTGGTCTGCACATGCTCTGCACTAAGGCCACTGTCCTCAGTAGCCACTCACAGAAGGTCAACTACAGGAAGCTGAAGACCACTTTCTTCTGCACACAGGCTCCCCGCTTCCCATCAGGGCCCTGCTGCAACACCAGCTACCACGATCTTTGATCTGGCCGGAAAGCAGGGGAGTCATGATGAGGAGACTATTCCAGACACTGGCTCCTTAGACAAGAACGCAGTTCTAATATATTATTTTTAAAAAAGACACCTAATCACCCTATTAGGATAATAAACACAGTTTGTGTGGGATGAATGCAGTGCTGGTAGACTGTCAGACAACAAGACATCTGATAATTTGCAGCAATTTCCCATCTGTCACCGTAAACAAATGAACCAAGAGCCAGCCATGGATCAGGACTGGTTAGAGTTGACAGGCAGGCTCACAGACAAACTTGCTTCCCACCAAAGAGACAAACTTGCGCACAGGAAAACGACACAAGCATCTAGACACAGCAGAATCTCCATTTCCCAAAAAATCTACTCTCCCCAGATTCATCAGGGGAACTGGGAGGTACTGCCATAGGGAGATGCTGGAAATGACCGCCCACAGGAGGCCAGAGAGTGAAAGGGTTATACGGGTTAGGAGGCAGCCAGTGACACAGTTGCCACTACTGGCCAACTTTCAGTGACACCCTCACTGTTTCTCATCCCTAATAAAAAACAAACTTGGGAAACCAAGCATAACAAAAAATAAATCCTAGAAGGAAAATCAAATATAAGTTGGCAACTGACAAAAGGAATATAAGCGGCCTATAAACACATGAAAAGATGCTCATCAGAGCAAATAAAAATATTCTCCGATACCTCAAACTTCTATAATGGAGGTAAGAAATCCCGGGCTGAGAGGCTATGACAGGGAACAGGAACAAACTCAGAAAAGCAAGCTCTCAAAGGCTGTCGGCCACCACGTGGAGAGGAGGTGCTGTGCAGGCGCCCTCCCAGCATCTTTGCTCCCAGCCCCGCCCCAAGCCACCCCGGAGGCTGGTGTACTCACCAAATGCAGTCAGCACCAGTGTGTAAGTAGTCAATGTAGGGAAGGTGGTTTTGGTCTCGAGACCAGCATGAGGTAGAAAAGACCATGCCAATATTTAGCCAGGGAATTGTCACTCCTAAAACACAAAGGGAGAAGACAGCATTCTAAACAACAGCAGTGATATCTGAGAGCAACAGCCATTAGAAATCACTTTCTTCTCCCCAAGTAAGAACAGAAAGGAAAAAATGGGTTCGAACCTAGACAGACAAAATCCAGTGAGAAGGTACCTGCTCTTTCTTGCTTTCCACACAAAAGCTAAGCCAAAGATGGACACTTCTGAACTAGTAGTAAAAGAGCATCTTAATTGGTGAGTTGGGCAGCAGGAAGCCCCAAGGAATGGAACCTTGATGACTACTGGCAAGTAACCAGCAGCCATGGGCCTCAGGGCTGAGAACAGAGGTGCCAAACCTAAACTCCTGTGATGCTGGAGGCAGGAAGTACAAAGCTCCTTTGTTTGGAGGCCTTGAGTAATGGCCTCCGAAGGATGTGGAGGGTCCCAGGCTTTCTCTAGGAGGCCTAGCCTTCAGCAACCATGACCCTAGGATACCTGGCTTTCCCCAAGATCTACAAAGAATCAGTCTATCACTCATAAGCCTGCAGCAGACCTGAGTCAGGACTTTAGCTTTGAAAACAACACTTTCAAGGTGAAAAGTTGGCCTATTAAGTGTCTTTTCAGCCTGTAGATGCTGTTATTTCGTTTATTCTTCCACATTTTTATGCACTTCAATTATAATCTTATTCTGTCTCTTTTCTACAAATCATTGCTTTCCATATATATATATATATTCTACACCGTAATATCCCCTGTCCGTTTCCAGCTGTGTTTAAACAGAAACGCCCAGCTCCATTCTTCAAGCTGCAGAGGCCGGGGCTTTGGGACCCTGGAGATAGCAGCTGTGTCACACATACCAGGCACAGCACCGAGGTGACGCAGGATGGACCCTGTGTTATTGGGGAGGACGGTGAGGTTCCATCCATGCCTGCAGAGGGAAGAAGAGGAACGTCACAGACTGGCAGGGAGCATCACCAGCTAGTCCCCAGAACATATATAAGAGACTCCAACTTCACCTTGAAAATGGTTCTGATTTTCCTACTGGGAATCCGCTGCCATGAGTGTTGGTGTCCACTTTGCCGCAGTGCACTGCCACATGGCAGTCCTTCTCTTCCACTAACCTCCAGTACTCTTGCTGTGAGGGTGAAGAAAGGGACAGTCAGCACCTCCACTGTGCCTAAGCCACAGAGCACAGTTCGACCTAACAACACGGGGACACTAACGCACGGTGCAGGAGCCCATCACAGGCCAGCCTCCAAGAGAGTGCGGAGTAGAAAAGCCATGGGATCACCTCTGCAGGTAGGTCCAACAGAATTGAAGGTAGGAGGTCCAACAGAATTGAAGGTAGGGGCTCCAACAGGTGTCTGCACACACACGTTCACAGCAGCATTATTCACAACAGCTGAAACATGGAAGCAACCATGTCCACTGATAGAAGGATGGATAAGCCAAGGGTAGAATCCTCCATACAATGGAATACTGTTTAGTCTTCAAAGGGGAAAAATTCTGACAAGGTTCAATGGATGAACCTTGAGGACATAACACTAAATGGATTAAGCCAGACAAAAAAGGGCAAATTATTTTGTTTCCACTTATATGAAGTACCTAGTATAATCAGATTAATAGAGAATGAAAGTAGAAGGGGAGTTATCAGGGACTGGGGAGACAGGGTTATGGGGCATTCCTTCATAATGGGTACAGAATTTCAGTTTTGCAAGATGAACAGCACTTTGGAACTGGATGGTGGTGATGGCTGTATGACAATATAACTGGACTACATACTTAAAAATGTTTAAGGCAGTCAATTTTAAGTTTATGTCTATTTTATTGCAATAAAAAAAAAATCATTTACATGAAGGGGAGGGCAATGATAAGACGCCCCACCATCATCCTTGGATTGTAATAAATGTAGCCTCCAGGTCCGGCATCTCAACAGACATACGCATCACACACTCCCAATAACCAGCCATCCTCAATTCTATGTAGGGCCGGCAACGGGCTACCATGGGAGAACCATCTGAGGAGTGAAGGCCATGTATACTCAGGCTGTAACCCAAGCCAAATGAATCAGACTGAGGGAGGTGGATACACCTGTCTGGTTTAAAAAGCTTTCCAAGTAACCTAATGAGTCTGATCTAAACCAGCATGGGGCAGAGAGTGGGTCAGGAATGTGTTTTGCTAACAGGTGAGCAGATGTGCCTGGCTCACCTTTAGGTGACTCCCCCCAACTCAGAGGCACTTTTTCATTTTGTTTTCAATTATTATTCCAAAAACACAACATCACCTTCCCTAATTGTGGCAAACCCCATTTAGCTAGAACCACCTTTAGTGGGGGAAGCTGAACCAATAACCACTCAGCATCACAAAGTAAAAGTCAGCTCAAAGTGCTGCCAGGATGCCATGACAGGCTTCCACCGAATCGTGTGACTGCAACAAAGAGGAACCAGCTCGGAGGTGTTGAAAGGCCCCAAGCCAAGAATAAATCTAGCATCATTATGTGCCTGGATTCTTTAAACAGATTTCCTTGAACGTAAGGAACTAGCAATTTCTGGTTGCAGGGACTGGTCACAGTCCTGGTGCTGCCACCCACGTATTAGACAACAACCTCTGATAGATAATTATAAACATGGGGGAAGAAAAGGGACCCACTGCTAAACGAGGGCCAGTCCAGGTGCTGAGCACTAGCCAAGAGAATGGCCCAGCTTTCATTGAAGGACACGGATGCTAGACAGCCTCAGATGGAAAGTATGGATTTTAGCAAATCTTTCCCGTGGTATTTAACTGCTAAAGCAAAAGCCAGACTTTTCAAAGAGAATGACTTCCTGAGTAGGAAACTAAAATAAGCTGAGCTTTCCTCAGGCTGAGGATAATAATAAACTGTGCACCTTCAGAGATGTCCACGAAGACCTATGTGGTGCAGTGATGGCCTCTTTTTCCACTTTCTCCTGGCGTCTCTACCACAAATGCCATGAGCACCCCGGAAGTAACTGTGAGGGCCACACGTGTGCCAGAATCAGGGACTGGTTGACGTTTATTGATGGAAAGTGGCTTTGGCAAGGCCAAAATTGGAGGACGGGGTAGGGGTCAGCCATGGTGTGGTGTTCAAAGGCAGCACCCAGGGCACAGAGCTGGGGCAGCCTAGGCAAACCCGTAGAGGCCGAAGGCCTGAAAAGGGTGCCAGTGGTGCCGAAAGTAAATACTAAACTCACCAAACTGGGAAGCCAGGCCTGAGCACCGGGGTGGGAACCCCTGGCCTTCCGATGGTGACTATCAGCGGTGTTGGCACCACATGGTGGCCAGTGTCCTGGTTTGGCCAGGGCTATCCTGCAAGTCCCACTCCTGGGAAATCTGGTCAAATCAGGATGGCTGCACCCCCTAATGGTCAGCCTAGGTTTTATGAAGAAGAGGGGGTACATATCACTGTAGAACACAAGATGTGGTCTGAAGCCTGCTACATGACACAAGCCAAGGCTGCAGGCAAAAGCCAAGGCCTCAGTCCCTGTAACCTGCTCCCTGCCAACAGCTCCCCTTAACCAGCAGCAGAAGTTTGGTTTCGTTCCCCAGCAGGACTAAGTGCTGCTGAGGGTCCGCCAATGTCGGCATCTGGAAGTTCACACCAACTCAGCTGGGTGCTGGCCAAGGGGATGTAAACAAATAGATCTGGTCTCTGTCCTTTAGCACCATGCACAGAACTCCCCCTAACTGGTCTGGGCACAGAGGTGCTCACTATCTTTCCAACCTCACACTAACTCAACAAACAGAGCCGGCAGAAGCACGAAAACGGCCATCTGCCAATCCCGCTAAGTGGAAAACGGGAGAAGGGAAAGCACAACTATGGTTTCGAGAGATTCCAAACATTCCCTTGCATAAAAGACACACAAAGGACGGGGGAAAGCGGCCAGCTGGGAGGACGCCCGGAGCTCACCCCTGGCCTCTGCATCTCAGCCCTTGCTTCGGGGTAAGTCAGGGACAAGCCAGGGAGGTTCGCTCTCTTCATTATACCTTTTTTGATGCTGAACAAATTTAGATTAACATGAGTTAAAACTTTTACCTGCCTCTGGTACTCAGAAGGCAGACAAGTCAATCACTCAAGTCCTCTCGGGCCATCAGGAGAGGGACAGGCTCAGCTCACCTACCTCAATTTCAGCTGGCGCAGGCTCCTTGCTGAAGCACATGTTCATGATGTTTCTTGCTGTTCGATAAAAAGTTGTTAAAGAAACAGACCTCCCCTGGAAAAGAAACAAAAACAGGAGAGTCCAGCTAAGCAACAAAACTGAGTCCTAACCCCACATCGGGCCTCCCTGCCACGGGTGCGTCCCCACAGCCGTGGGCCAGTCTGTGTCCCAAGTTAATACAAGCAGAGAAAGCAAGAAAACACTCTTTAAGGCTCCTCAGTGCCAACAAAGGGAGCTGGAGGGCACACCGCCGTCACAGCACCAGGAGAAAACGGACCTGGCATCTAGCGGAAACAGGCTGAGACCAGGAAGCCATGGCAGAAGCACATTTGAACCTAGAAGTACACTTCCAGGGTACTCTGTTTAAAGAACAGCTTTCACTTTCTGGAGAAATGGGGACAATGGGGAAAGAGGGGCAGAATTCCTCAGTTTACCCATGAAGGAAAAGATAAAGGTTGTGGGCCAGTGAAGACACTGACAGCATCGAGGCTGGGACTGGCTGGATCGTGACTAGGCTCCCAAGAAAGAAGTCTAGAGGATCCTGAGACAGAAACAGGGCGACTCCTGTGCCCCAAAGGTCTTTGTCACGTGAAAACTGGCCAAAAGAGCAACCTCACCTCGTGGATCTGAGGGAACAGAAGTCAGTCAACTGCTCTTATCACAGAAGCCACTAGCTGTCACTGTCCCCGCTTTGTACCTCCTTCCCAGGGAGGGCAAGTAACACCTTTATTTTTAATTTTTTTATTTTTCAATCAGATTTGACACCTTGAGACATCAAACATTGTCCCCTATGTTGCCCTTTCCCGATAACCTTCAAAATGACCTCCTTTTATCTATCAGCTCACTGTTCTAGTTTGGGATTTCCAGGTGAGAGCCTATTTTTAACCTATACAGCAGAATGTATTGTTTTACAGAGACAAACTTGTAAGATTCATGCCTTTTACTTTTTTTTTTTGAGCATGCACATTTATCCCTTGATTGAAGAAATGTCTTGAGCGCCTATTGTACATTAGGCCTAGTTCAAGGGGCTGCATACTGAGCAGTGCTCAAAACTGACACATTCTCTGGCCCTGTAGGGCTTAAGTTCTGCCTGGGGAAGACAGCCCTTAAACAAATAAGAGCTGTGAGGAGGGACTAAGTGTAGAGTGACAGGAGTGGCATGGAAGGGTGGCTTTTACCTGAAGGTTTCCCTAATGAGGTGACAAGGAAGCAGCCCCATAAAAAGTAACAGCTCTAGAGTGTGTGGCACATTCTTGTTGCCTTTGGAAGAACAGTCAAAGTAGTCAGTGTGAAGATTTTGGCACCTGCTTTTGCATTTCAGCTTTATAAGGGACTCCATAGGGTTCTAACTCAAAGAAAATACTCCCGTACAATTCCAAACTTCTGCTGACATTCTGTTCATTACAAAATAAAAACTTAATGACTAGAGGGACCTAATTTTGCACTAAGGCAGAGTGCCCATAATTTGAGAAGATGACACCCAGCAGCCAAAAGTCAATGGCCCCAGGATGCCAAGAGGCCTGGAGAACCATGAGCTCTGGTCTCCCAGTGTGCACACAGCTGCCACTGAGCATCGCCACGGCCCTCAGACTCTTGAGAGTTTCACGATGAACACTAAAAATACCCTTTGCAAAGCATGTTTTCAAAAACCTTCTTACTTGGATCCAACTTGCTCTCATAAAATTGGCTTTCTTAAACAGAAAGTTAACAAAAGTTGAAAGTATTTCATTTCATGAGTTGGCTATTGAGAGCCACAGGATTTAATGTGTGGCTTTGATTGAGGAGGGCTTCTCAGGCAAACATTCACGAAACACACCCCAAAGTACTCCTGCATTTACAGTCCACAGGCTGCCCTCTTCCTTTTCATACAATATTTAAAATGTGAAATGGAAAGAAGGTCATAGGCTGGCTGCAGGGAGCCATTCCCCACCCTCGTCGTCTCTGCAAAGCATCACGGGAAGATGACAGCGGGGACACCGAGCCCTTTCTGGATCTAAGAGTAGAAATAGTTCTAGGCAAGCAGGAGTGCAAGGGCTAACTACTAGCAGAAAAATAAGAAGTATGATAGACAGCAACTAAAGGTGTGACTACTGAGCACAGACTCAAAGGGGAGAGGCAAAACAGAGACGCTCCCAGGCTCCCTATGTGTCTGTGATGGATCAGGCATCAGAAGTCCATGTTGATTTAACCAGGCAGGCACAAGCCAGGGCCTGCCTCCAGGCAGCAGTGGGAACCCGGAGAGTGTGGCTGTGTGTGGTGATAACTCACAGCAGATTTCCAATGTAGCAGAAACCCGTCGACCCCCACACAACTGCCAGGCTCACTGGGGTGGGAGCATGGCTGATGGGTGAGGGCCGACAGGACCCCACCGCAGAGCAATTCCTTCCTGGTAAACCCAGACCTGGGACCCCCCAGCCCATGTACCTCTCAAAGCCTGGGCAACCCAGCAGAGGCCTCTCTTAGCTCCACCAGGGTGCCCTGGCAGGCAGGGGAGAGAGGCGGCCCCAACCTGGCTTTAGAACCGGCTGAACAGGAGGCGGCAGTCTCCACTGCAAAGCCGAGGCAGGCGGGCTGCCAAGTAGAGAGTCCCCAAGACTCTGCCTCACTTCTCAGAGGAGTGAGTCTTCGCAGGATGGCTGGTGCTGCAACAAGATCTGGCAGAGCTGGGAAAACACGGTGCACATTTCATTTCACCGTGTCTCCCTGCTTCCTCCTCCCTCCATGGATTTTTAACGATGAGATGTGTGGGGATCGCTCTGTCAGGACCTCTCTCCAAGAAAAGACCCGGCCAAACTGAGCTGGGGGAGAGTGGGCTATGCAGAAAACAAACAAGGACGCAAAGAAAACCAGAGCTCCAGCCCACAGAGGGTTTGCTCCTTCTATGTCCAAGAGCCCCCAGCCCTGACTAGGCAGCTCCCGTTCTCCAGGATGATGGTGGCTCAAAGGCACATGTGGGCACACACTCAGCTCATCTGACAAAACAGGAAATCCAAGGCCTAGAGACGGCAAGCGACTCACTCCATGCTCACAGCTCGTAAGAGAGAGAAGGGGCCGGCCACAGCTGACCAGACACCCCAAGGCCTGTGTGCCTTGACTACCCAGCCTCTCCGCAGACTGCAGACATTTCCCAGAGAAAGAGATCTGGTGGCTCCAGGACGCCCATATCCCAGCATGGCAGCCAGCCCCTTCCCCGCTCCATCAGGCCATCTGAGGGCCTCACTCCACACTCCCTGCCCCATCGCACAGGGGCCCGGCCCTACCTTATATATACACTTATGGAAGTCGCTAAGGACACCTTTGTCCTCCTCCTCTTCTTTCACTACTTCCTTTTCCTGAGCAAAGAGTCGCCGCCGGCCTGTCTTGAGCTGGGCCTGGCCCACCTCTTTGAGCTTGCTTCGGAAGCCGTTCCTGTGGGCCACGCCATTGATGAGCCCGTTCTTGGGCTCAAAGCGGGGCAAGGGGTGGAACTTGTTGTAGTCATGCTCCGTGTGGCCCTCCAGGGGCCCCTTCCGCTTCTCCAGGCTCTCCTTCTCCATCAGCACCTCCTTCTCCAGCCGCCGGTGCTCCTCGGGGGACAGGGAGTCGTAGGACAGCAAGTACTGGCAGTAGGCCTCCTGGAGCTTGGCCAGCCGGTCCTGGGCAGTCTTGGGGATGCGCAGCATATCTGCTAGTTTGTTCCATTTTTTGAGGTCAGTCACTTGCTGCATGCCGCCCATCTCGTTAATCAGCCGGAAAAAGCAGGCCAGGTCGAGCTCACAGCCTCCTGGGATGGTGAGAGGAGAAAATACAGGGACAGTTGGTGAAAAGGACTATGAATGAGACCTCCTTCTTAACTGGTAGTTCACAGATGCCCATATGTGCCAGGACACCACCAGGCTCTGGGGTCGGGACAGCAAACGGCCCTCAGGGAGCTCAGTCCACAGAAATGGGCGTTAAGAAAATCTGGGGCACCATGGGGATAAATAAAGCTGACTGAGGCTGGGGAATAATGGAGACTACTGTCTTCAGTGGGATGGTAAGGGAAGGAGGTGAGAAGCAGAGACCTGAACAGTAGATATGGCTGTGCAGACCCATAAGAATAACATTCCAGCACTCCCTCAGACAGGGGAACCATGCACTGGTGCACACTCTCCTAACGCAACCAGGGAAGCAGATGTAACAAGACAGGGGCCCATCCCTGGTGAGGGGAGGGGAGGGCCTAGGTTGTGCCTCTTGGCTATACCCATGGCCCAGCATCACCTAGAACAGCTCTGATGTCAGAAACTGTATACATGTAGCATGTGTCATCAATCCTATTTCCCCTTGTACCACTCCCTACACTCGTGTACTTGAGGTTGCTGATTTTCAATCCCACTTAATTTGCAGTATGATGGGCAACATTCACACGAGGGCATCCAAGAGTCTGTGTGCCCATCATGCATTCACAGAGGAACTGCTTATCTCGGGAGGATACAGAAGCTAGTTTCTACTACAGCCCTTGATCAAGTTACAGAATTATACAAATGTACATCGACACAAACATGCTGGAATGCCCATACAGTGACTATCTATAGCTAGATGGGACCTGGAAAAGCAATCTTCCTCTGTCCAATAAAGGGGGTGGGGGTGGGGGGATCTTCCAGAATAATCACCCACTGGCTATTAGGAGGTAAATGCACAATGAAATGCCAGGTGAGCAAAGTAAAAAGCAAGGACTTTTTAGGTCTTTGGAGGATAGGGATAGATTTACATCCACTAATAAAAGAAAAAGCAGCAAGACTCCCACCGGACTGACAGTCTGAGAATGGCATCAGGGCCAATGATGGGCTGGGCATCGTGGGACTGCCAGATGTAAGCCTGGACCACTTTGGGCTGACTGTGAGTAAGACCAGGGCATCAGTGGGTGTGCAGCAGGATGAATACCATTTACTTGGCTTGGAGGGATGGATTTGGCTGTTTTTGTGGATGATGGAGCAAACTCAGTGAGGAGACTTGCCCCAACCTCAACCAGAATCCGGGCCTCACTTTGGTCTGTCTCCATCAGAAAACCTTCCAAGGCTGGAGCACACTACCAAACTTGCAGAGATGGAGAGTGAATGAAGCAAGTTATCCCAACATGCTACAGTGGCTCAGATCACAGGTCTCACTTGAGGGGAAGCCAGCTACATTTCTGCATTCTTTCTCTAAGTTCTTGCAAATTCATTATTTCACAGTCTCAACTGCAATGTTTGACCCATTCACTGGGTCAGCAGGCTGCTGCTAATTGACAAAGTGCCTCCTTCACTGGAGTTCATGCTGACCCCACTCTCTGACCCACAGCAGCGCCCCAAGGGGCTGTGTTTTTGTGGATTCTGGGAAACTGCTTCAAAACTATTAAGCCTCCTTGTACTTTGAGACAATTGAAATCAGACCCTGGGCCAAGGGCCTCTATCGGCTGCAGGCCAGGTCAGCACCCCTTTTACAGACAGTGACAATGCTTTATGCTTCCAGGCAATGGCAGCAGCATGAACACACACATCACAGTGTCGCTTCTAAGGTGGCTTCTGGTGCTACGGGAAGGAGAAGGTTAAAGAAATCCTACGCGGAACCAGAAGGTTGCTGGCTGTCATCATGACATCACCTGAGTACTCCACTTGTCCCTAAAAGACCCACTGCTACCCTCTGGGGGAGGAAGGGACAGACTTGGGACCTCTCTCTACAGCCAGGAGAGCTCAGTGCTGTTCTGAGTCACCCAACAGCCCGAGTATACACAGGGAGCAGCAAACGACAAGTTCCCGAGACACGTTCGCCATCTCTGCCTATTCCCATAGCCCCGCGTCTCTGTCTATCACGTGCCACAAACCATGAATTCTTTCAAATTAAGTGATTCTCACTCAGGCATTAGCCCTAGCAGGCACCTGCGGAGAGGGATAATGAAATCTCCATCTCACGAGGAACCGCATCTTACTGCCAATTCTTGACACTTAAATGACTGTTAAATGTCTCCTTTCCTCCCAGCCTTTGAAAAAT
Organism: Macroglossus sobrinus; assembly: GCA_004027375.1. NCBI lineage: Eukaryota > Metazoa > Chordata > Mammalia > Chiroptera > Pteropodidae > Macroglossus > Macroglossus sobrinus. Next base: position 52,500 of record PVKZ01000711.1, on the reverse strand, counting down.
CAGGATCTCCAAAACAGAGGCAGGAAGGCACCCTGTTTCTTCTCATGGGTCTAGAGCTGAAAGGGAAGTGAGTGACCTTATCTAGCTGCCTCAAAAGGAAAACCCAATCTGCAGAACACTCACCCCTGGCAGGGCGAGCTCACCCTAGACGTGCAAGATGCAGGCGAGAAGCCGAACCAAGGAGCTCCAGAGGACCTGTGAATGGCTCTGCTCGGGGCCCAGCGTCTCAAGGCTGGGACATGCGTTCACCAGGAGCCACCGAGGCGAGCCTGGCAATGGTCCCAGCCAGAGCTGTGCTTCTTCTCGGGAGAAATTTAAACATGTTTCTTGACCTGTGGGCCCCACGAGGACTGAGATGGTCACCAAACAAACAGAAGCGCAAGTAAAAACCAGGGAGACTGAAGACACAAAGATCAGGCAGAAGAAGAAAAGGGCTGAGGTCTATAAGAGCTTGTGGGCTGAAATGTGTCCCCCAAGTATTTACATGAATCACAACCCCCAGTATCTCAGAATGTGACCTTATTTGGAGATGCAGTCTTTAAAGAGGCAAGTTAAAATGCAGTGGGTCCTATCCCATTTGACTATTGCCCTTTTAACAAAAGGAAGAGACACCAGGAGCATGTACACACAGAGGAAATGTCGAGCAAGGAGGACACAAGCCAAGGAGAGGCCTCAGGAGCAACCATTCCCACCAGCGACCTTGACCTCGAACTTCCAGCCTCCAGGACTATGCGACAGTAACCTCCTGTTGTTTGAGCTCCATTCCGTGCTACCTTGTTAAGGTGGCCCAACAGACTAATCCACAGGGGCAGCCATCCCCATCTCCCTGGACACTGCCCCGGCCTCTGCGGGGAGGCCCTGCGGTCACGGGCAGTAGGGGACAGCCCAGTGGGAAAAGCAAGAGCCATGATACCGACCTCTCCTCTGCATAAATGCCCAGGACCTGTAGAAAAGGGGTTTCAGCCTCCTCCTGAGCAGTGACTGACCCCAGAGGAGCACACCCTCCCATGGAAGGGGAGAAGCTGGAACCTCAGGATGCGGCGGTGGGTGGGAGGAACCTCACCTATGAGCGGGAGCTCGTCCATGGTGATGCCCTGAGATCTGAGGTGCTTCTTAATGCAGGCCAGCCGCTGCACGTTGGGGCCCCAGCGCCGGCCCAGCTTGTGGACGTGCTGGATCTGCGTGACGAACCGCATCTCGTCGTTGAGCTTGCACTCGGGCCGCCAGTCTGGGGGCGGGATGACCCTGCACATGCCGTACTTCTCCACCTGAGCACGCACCGACTCGATGTAGACGAGCGGGTCGTGGAACTCCTTGGCTGACGGCCTGAGCACAGGGATCTCGTCCATGGTCGCCCACCCGGCCCGGCCGGCCCCCTTCTCGGGCTTGGCCGCTGCCTCGTGCGGCTTGTGCAAGGGCTCTGATTGCGAGGTAGAACGATTTTCACAGGAGGCGCTGTCCGCCTTGCCGTGTGCTTGTCTGCCCGGCGTGTTCCTCCCGGCCGCGGCCCGCTTTGGCCGGTTCCTCTCCAAGCTCCGCTCGGGCACTTCCTTCTTCACGTGTCCATTCAGCAGAGCCCTCTCCGCCGGGGCCACCGACACCTTCCTGCCAGGGGCTTCGGCAGAGCCGGCCACCCCTTTCATCTTCTTGGCGGGTGACTGCGGCTTTTCCGCCTGGTGTGCCTCTTCCAGTCTCCTCTTGGAATTCCGCAGCCCCTCCCGCAGCTGCCGCCCCCCCACCTCCTTAGTGCATGACTTTGGGTTCAACCTGCCACTGACCTTGAGGCCATTCACGGCGGGCCCGGTGGACTTGGACGCCCCCCCGAGGGATAGCACCTGTTTGCGGGTTTTTGCATTGCTACTTTCAGTTTTCCCTGAGATTGTGTGGTTGACAGCTGAACTGGGCTTGTGGTGATTGGGTTTGGTTTCCTTGACCAGTTCTCTCTTGGCTTTGGTGTATGTGACAGTCCCCTTAGTCACCGTTGCAGTGTACTTCACAGTTTTGGACGGTGAAGGTCTGACTTCGCGCATCTTTTTGGCACTGGTTGCACTTGTACCCAGAGATGACATTCGAGTGACTCCATTTACCTTCGAAACCTGGGAGGCGGCAGGAGAAGCAGAGGGGAGAAAAAGCAGAATTAGTATCTGCCAAGAAGGTGACCTCTACAGCCTGGTAACTACACAGAGAGGAAGAAACATGGGCTACTGGCAAGGCACAAAATACACGGCTGTGAAATAGACCCTGAGGTGCTCAGCTTCACAATCTCTGCACGATTCTACGTCCACCCTTCTGCACAAAACTACGCAGCTGGACTGAGTGCCACCCAGTGGGGCTTCCTAGTGTGTTTTACATGCATGTTTGTTCCCAAGGCTCTTCTAGGAAAACAGGTGTTTCATAATGAGGACCTCTGCACATGCCTGCCAATCACCTGTCACAGGTTAATAACATTTACAAGAGCAAGAGCCTGTCCATTTGGGGTACAGGGGAATGCACACGGTTGACCCATGAACAACATGGGGGTCAGGGGCACTAAACTCTCCCAAAAGTACTGTTTTCGATCCATGTTTAGTTGAGCCCACTGCATATTTATTGAAAAAAATAAAAATCTACATGTAAGTGGACTCGTGTAGTTCAAACTGTACACACACACTGTTCCAAGAAAAGTACACACACACACACACACACACACACACACACACACACACACACACACCCTGATTGTTGCAAGAAAATACATGTTTGCTATTTTCTGTGTGCTTCCCATGACTGCACGATCTGCCCACCAAATTCTAAAATCTAATCTATGTGCTGAGAAAAGAACGGAACAAAAGCACTATGGAAAGAACAAGAGCACTCATGTGGTTCTGCTCCAGTGCAAGTTACAGGCCGAGCCCGGAGGTGGGTCTGCCAAGCGTCTGCATATTTGAGTCTGGGCCCCGAGCACCTTGCTGGACGTCAGGTGGATGCAGCTCGCCTCTTTGGTGAAGCACAACAAGTTCAAGACTCTTTTGCACAGGCAGTTCCTATTTTCCCACCCTCAACAAACTTTCATATTCATTTTTTCGGAAACTGGGTAAATAAACAAGCTTCTTCCAGGGCTGCCATACAGCTTGGACACCACGGGAATTCTGTGACACATAAAAGCCACCCTCATTTATAAACAGAAACAAGAGTGACATGGGTGGACACCAGGAATGCATTAAGTTCTGAAGAATAATCAAGGGCCCATCATAGGAGCTGGTGCGGGACTGGCCACTTTGGGGTAGACGGACATCACATCACAGCTCTGCCTCTCAGTGGCCTTTGACACATCATTTCACATCTTGGGCCCCAAGTTCTCATCTACAACATGAGTTAAAATCCAGAAAGTCCAGGTTCCATAACACCACTACCTCCAAGAGACAGACTAAAAATTACACAATTACTGGGAAATGCAGAGCAGAAACAATAGCCCTCTTTTCTCACCAATAACCCCAGGGAAGAAGGTTGAGAAGGTAGAGGCAGCCTGTACTCTCAACTCAGAAAGGCTGACCAGCTTAGACCTAAAGCAGTGTGCTCCTCCCAATACCCAGTGCCACCAAAACCGTTCAGCTGCCTCACCCAGAGGACAGGCCCTGAGTCTTAAGTAAACACTGTCCTATGTCCAGGAATACGCAGTCAGCTTAAGTGGTAAAAAAAAATAAAAATAAAATAAAAAACAAAAATTAGACTCTCCCACAGGTATCCTAACCAGTGCTTCTAAGAACCCTGAGGGGCCTGTCAGAGGAGATCACTAGGCCCCATCCCTACAGCTTTTTATCCAGTAGGTCTGGGATGAGCCTGAGAACTTGAATTTTAATGAGGTCTCAGATGATGCTAAGGCTGATCCAGGGACATACTTAGAGAATCACTGAAACAAACTATCAGAAAATTCTGAACACACAAAAAAGAAAGAAGTCACTGGTACCTCTCTATTTATTTATATGCCACCAATTATACACAGTCCAATCAAAGCCATAAATTCTTGGTATGAGATTGTGTTCCATGAGCCAACCCCAGGTGTTTAATGAACCAGGTCTCCAGTGAGTTGGCCTCTATTTCTAAACTCAGTGTGGTCCTAAGCCCCACTGAATGCTGATGGGAAAGCCCAGGAACTATAGTCTGAATCCTCCACTGCCCGCCACCCTATAAAGAAGCAGGACTAACAGGATCAAGTGAGGAAGAGAGGAGTCTAAAACGAAAACTGGGAAATTAAAAACAAAAAACTAGCAACCTAGTGACAATAAATTTAAAACATTTATAAAACCAGGAATAGGAACAAAGACAAATTTTCTAAGGTAAGCACCACTAATTTAGAATAGGAGGTAAGGTGAAGAATGAAAATATCTCTAATTTTTAACTTTTAACTGTTCTTTTAAATCCTTCCATTGACGAAAAACAAAACAACCCATTTAGAAAAACAAAAGCAAGTAATTCTGCTGTGGCTCACAGAGAACTTTTTCCACCATCAAGACACTGGAAGGCCTCGGGGATCCAGTGTCTTCAGAGCAGGGCTCCAATTTCCAGAAAGTGGAAGTCAGCTCTTCTTTGGGCCTTTCATCTTTGGTTCCAACTTTTCACCCAGTTCACATTCAAGCAGACTACACAGCACATTTCTAAAAGATAAGGAATCGGCTATGAAAATGGCCAACATTTTATAGTGCTGCATGCCATCTCCTACCAACAGTTAGTTCAGCTGTCAGTCACCACATCTTGCAGAGGTTTGGGTTCACTGCTTACAAAACCTGTGCCCCTGAGAATCCCTGGGGGAACCTAAAAAAATGCTGATTCCATAGTCTACCCCTAACCCCATTCTGACCTAATCAGTGAGGAGACAGAAAGAGGACCAGTGTTTACAAGCCTACACAGATGGCTCAATGTTCCCACAAACATTTGGCCCAACATCACTGTCCACTTGTAGGAAACTGGAAGCCAGAGTTCCACATCTCTCAAATTTCACCACAAAAAAAGAATGAAGGGACCTTGCATCCATCTATTCTGGCTTCTCAGGGACACCTGACCTCTAACTGGCTAAGTTATAGGAAGGTAAGTTTTCTGCATGGTGGAATTCCATGTAAGTATTTCACCATCTTCAATGACAAAAAGATCACCTTCTTGTTTATATTATATATTTCTGTAAACTTAAAAATGGCTGACTGCCAAGATATACAGCCAACTACCTTGCTCTATCAGAAGCATGAGTTACTTTATTCATTTTCTTCTTCACTGGGGTTAACAGTTATCTTCAAAATTATCTATCCAGATCACTGGGAGTTGCCTGAGGTCTGGCTGAACAGAAGACAACTGGGAACATACATAAGAGGTTTCCTCAAGGGGTGGAGACAAGAAATGGCCCGGTCCCACAACCGTGTGTGGCAGTCAAAAACAGAAGGGTTATCATGGCTGCAGAGCCCCCTCCCCTCCCAGAGGAGTGAGGGGTCCTGGCTCTGCACTGGGATCCCTAGCTCAGGGCTCTAGTGCCAGGAAGAGAAGTCTCCACCACCTCTGGCTGTGGGAAACCAGCAGAGATTGTGGCTGAGTGAGACAGAGGGCTGCAGGGGTCACAGACTTACTCACTGTGATGGACTCACTTGCTCTTAAGCTCCAGCACTGGGGCAGCTGCTCAAGGAGTGCTAGGGACATACAGGGAGACAGAGTTGTCAGGCTTCAGGGCAAGGGCTGGATGGGTGGCTTTCTCCCAGACACCAGTGCTGGCAGAGTCCATTGTTCCTTGGTTGAGCTTTCCCCCGCCCAACCATGCAGACACAGGCAGCTGCCATATCTGAGTCTGCACTGATCTGGCTAACACAGGCCTCTCCACCCAGGAGACTCCGTCTCTCCCAAACTGCAGGCCCACCCAAGCTGCCTCCAGTGGATTTTTTCCATACAAATGGCCAATCTTGGCTCATGCTGCAGACTTTCCTAAAATCTCTCAAAGGCTCACAAAACCCAAAGAAGCACCATTTGGCTTTGGCATGTCCCTTACCTCTTGCTAAGCAGCACCAAGCCCACAAGTCCAACACTGAAAGAAACTGGCCTCAGTCTCTGGCTTGGCCTCTAGAGACATCTATAAGCTCAGCATGGGTGGCAGCCATCTGCAGACTGCTTGGCGACTCTTACCAGGTGGCCCTGAAGGAAGTACACAGGCTGTGGCTAAACTTGGCCTGTAGCTGGGCCCCTCCCAAAAGGCCTCTACACTGGCACACCCAGTGACCTGCTTCAACCTGCAGGGAGCCAGAGCCAAAGCACCACCCAGATGTGCATCTGAAAAGGATGTACCCAAAAGGCAGACTGCACAGGCACCAGAGCCCTGCTAAAGTGAACCTTGCTCCATAGAGTCAGCCTTCACAGGCCCATCCTCGCAACCAATCAGCCCAAGGGTCAATCCCTGCCATCAAAGTGCAAACAGCAACCAAGGCTCAAATACATCAAGAGGGCACACATAACACACACTCAAGGAACACATCTCACTCAGGTGACCAGGGGAAGACTGTGCCACTGGGCCCCACAAGACACCTACTAGATAAGCTCACTCCACTAAGACCAGAGACTTGAGCCCTACCTAATACACAGAAACAAACACAGGGAAGCAGCCAAATGGGGAGACAAAGAAACATGTCCCACATGAAAGGACAGAACAAAGCTCCAGAAAAAGAAATAAACAAAGTGGAGGACAAGCAATCTACTAGATGCAGAGTTCAAAACACTTGTTTTAAAAGGATGCTCAACAAACGTAGGTAAAGAACAGATGAACTCAGTGAGAACTTTAACACAGAGACAGAAAACAAAAATTAGAGATGAAAAACAATAAGGAAACAGTCAGAAATGAAGAATACAATATCTGAGATAAAGAGTACATTAGAGGAAATCAACAGACTGGATGAAGCAGAGGATTAGAATGGGTTAGCAGAGGACACCCAATCAGAACAGCAACAGAAAAAAGAATGCATAAAAACAAGAACAGTTCAAGAGACCTCTGAGAAAACATCAAGAGTAACAAAATTTGTACCATAGGGGTACCAGAAGGAGAAGAGAGAGAGAGAACAAGAAATTGAAAACCTATTTCAAGAAATAATGACTGAAAACTTCCTTAACCTGGTGAAGGAAATAGACATATAAGCCTAAGAAGCACAGAAAGTCCCAAAGAAGATGAACCCAGAGGGGCCCACCCATCATAATTAAAATGTCAAAGGTTAAATACAAAGAGAGAATCTTAAAAGCAGCAAGAGAAAAGCAAGTAGTTGCCTACAAAGAAGCTCTGGTAAGACTGTCAGCTGATTTCTTTACAAACTTTACAGGCCATAAGGGATTGGCAAGAAATACTCAAAGTGATGAAAAGCAAGGACCTATAACCAAGAGTCCCCTACCCAGGAAGGCTCATGTAAAATTAATGGACAGATAAAGAGCTTCCCAGACAAGAAAAAGCTAAAGGGGTTTGTGACCACCAAGCCAATATGTTGGAAGGACTTAAGAAGAAAAAAGTATGAATCAAAAATATGAATAAAGAATGGCAATAATTACATATCAACAAGTACTTTAAATAAAAAAGAATTAAATACTTCAATCAAAATATAAGGTGGCTGAATGGATAAGAAAACATAACCTGTACATAGGTTGCCTATAAGAGACTCACTTCAGATTAAAAGACACTCACAAACTAAAAGAATAAAGAGATAGAAAAAGATATTTCACGATGGACTTAGAGGGTATTATGCTGAAGGGAGTAAGTCAGATATAGAAAGACAAACGTCATATGATTTCACATGCATGTGAAATCTAAACAACAACAATAAAAAAACAAACAGAAACAAACTCATAGATACAGAGTCCATTATGAAGGTTATCAGATGGGAGGAGGGTTGGGGAGTAGGTAAAAACAGGGAAAGGGATGAATAAGTACAAAATGGTAGTTATGAAATAGTCATGGGGAAATAAAGGAGAGTATAAGGAATATAATCAATAACATTGTAATAACTATGTACAACGTCAAGATAGGTACTAGATTTATTGTGATGATCATCTCATGAGTTATATAGATGTCTAATGACTACATTGTGCACCTGAAACTAATATAATATTGTATGCCAATTGCACCTGAAACTAATATAATATTGTATGCCAATTTTTTAAAAAAGCATCCGCCCAAATGTTATACATACATGTTCATATAACAAGACTGTGAACTAAAAGTATCTCCCTTACAACCCAATAGAACAACAAACTTTAATTTATAGAGAAATAAATTATGAAGACCAAAAAGGGCAGTTTCCCTGACTCTCTTCTCTCTTCCCACCCCATACTCAGTGTGCCTGTGTTTCCTGCTTTCCCATAGAGGATATGATGCAGCTCACAAGCCAATCCAGGCATCAATTTGTCCCACTGGCTGTGCCATGTGTCGAAACATACTGATGAAACAGAACCAACACCCCAGGACACACCTATTAATACACATGCTTATTCCTTGGCTTTGTACTTGGTTTCTAGGGGTCCAATGTTTAAGTGGTACCCAAGAAAACAGGTGTAGGGAAGGCATTGTCTTCCTTTGCCACTGAGGTCTCCCCCAAGCCACTGCCATATCAAACAGAACCAAACATGACATTTGGCCAGCTCGCACATGGAGTTTGGAATCACTGCTGCACATCCTAAGGCAGTGCTTACTCTGAGCACAGGAGAAAGGGGTCATTTTAATTTACTGGAGACTTAACACAAAGGTGGCTATGGCAGAATCCTCCAATGTGCAATAAAAACACTTCAGCAGAACAACACCACCTCTTCAAGTGGCTCCTCTCGGCTCTGGTAAGATTTCTGACTATGCATCCCACCTTTCCCCACTTTCACCCAGTTATGCAGGAAGTGGGATGTCTGCAGCTTATTCTCTTTGGCCCACTACATCCACCTGTCACCTGTTACCCCAAGGCACACAGCCACGAGGTTCTATAGCAAACAGTCCTAGTCAAAGAAGCCATCCTCAGTTCAACCAGAAATTCAATTGTCAAGCTCTTATTTACCGCTAGAGGGAGCCATTGATCTGGGTGCCTCTGCACACCCTTTCAGAACTTAAGAAAAAAAAAAGACATTTGTTGGTTAGGAATAGTCTACTTGGGCTTTAAAACTTGAATAAAAAAAAAAAAAGAGCCTAAAATATGGAGAACTCTACTGGTCAGGCTGTTGAGTTATGAAGAGAGGAAAGGCCTGGAGGTGTGGCAGGACCCTCTCTAAGAAAAGGGTGAAGAAGTAGGACAAGGCAGATCGTTGGTCCTGCTCTCAGGAAGGGAACTCTGAGTTCCTGTGGCAGTCCCTACATCTTTCTGTAATACCTGCTCCCACTACAGACAACTTAGAAGTGAGTCACAAATACCACTCGACAAACGTGCAATTCAGACGACAAGCCTAACTTGATGCGAACCACAGTAAGATGACATTCTTATATAGCTAAGGCAAGTTTCTGACATTTTTCTCTCTGGTTGCTCCTATTTCATTGTCCAGAACTGTGTAAAAGTATTCCCAATTCTTTAGTTCGAACGGAGCTAAAATCTCCACTCTGAATCTTACAAGGACAGCACTCTGCAGCAATCCCCGTACATTTTCATGTGAAAATCTTTCCTCTGAAAGTAGCACAGCTCCGATGTTCAAGCCACACATATCTACCAGCAGCCTGAGAGAGTTGGCAGTTTTCTTCTTCACATTAGAGCTTAGCCTCAGTGCCATAAATAAGCACAGAGGGGTGACACGTTCAGCACAGCCTAAACATCCACGTTCTGACTTACTGATCAAACACATTTCTATACAACTGAAAACTTCCTCGTGATCCCCTTGGAAAACTAATACTTCAAAACACTCTCAAGGTATAAGCTCATTTGTTTTACCATCCTAAATTTCTTACTCTTTTACTACATTTAAACCAAAATGCTATTTTAAGAAAACAAAGAATAGTTTTTGCTCCCTTTGCCAAAATACCACACAGTGAATGATTACCCAGCAGAGCCACTTCTCCGGACAATCCCAGGGCCACTATGTATGCACACGTACCACATGACAGACAGCATAGCTTGTATCATGTTATAAACGCTAGAGGGCTGGCAAGACCTCTTGCATCAAGTAAAAAGCATAGGTGAAGTGCACATTCACACACTTTAAGTCTTGGAACTGGGAGTCTATAGAAAGCATAAGAACTATACATGTATGGTGCCAGGAAATTGGAAGAAGGGCTATCTTAGTTAAAATCATGCGTTACCAGATACTGGCTGAGCTAACAGGACAAAGTCACTTCTCAGCAGTACCCCATAAACACTGTATCCCTTCACCCGCCCATCCACACTATTTCGAACGGTCATGTGTATCTTTCTCTTTTAGGCCGACAAAAGAAAATTAATCATATTTGCAATTAAAGATCAGAGTATCCCCTGGGCCTCTACCTTTTATGTAGTTGAAAAGATGAAAGGTCAGATTCTAATCATTTGTATTGAGCAGTTACAAAGGAATCTACAATTTGCTTTTATTGACCTTATTTTCAGAGTATTTAAACTAATGGGATTTGATGGTTTCAAAATTATTCTTTCATTTTTCACAATACCCCTCTCTGAGAGGAGTTGGCATGACTGGCTCCAAAATAACCATGGGGCTCAGAAAGGTTAAATATCACATCTTGAGTCTCACAGAAGGTCATGGTCAGAGCCAAACCAGAACTGAGAGCCCTGGGGCATCCTATCTGGATTGATTCGACAGAGGCGGGGGGATAGACAGAAGAAAGCAGAAGGGAAGGGGTAATGGGGGCAACACCCTTGAACACCTGTACTGTTACACCCCACCTGCAAAGACACTAACCTGAATAAAGAAAGCCAGCCAAGCCCCAGCTCTTACTCAGATGGTGGGGTCTGCTCTATAAGGAGAGCACCCAGATCTCTCCTCCAGCTCTGATGCTGCATGTAAAATGGGCAGGGTGATCCCGGGGCAAAAGGTACATTCAGCTCCCCTCAAATCTTATCTCCAACAGTGAGAATACCTCTTGTTCAATAACAAAGGGAAATGTGAATTGAAAGGCAAGTGCTTAAAGTTGAAAAGCTATGACCAGCTGAGACCAAAGATTTACTGAATCCAGCCTCATACATGAAAGTGACAAAGTGTATGTATGTATTATTATAATTCCATGTGAATATAAAGTCACATATCCATCCCTTATTGCCTTTCAATACTGCCCCACGGATGGGTCCTCTTCCTCCCTAGGGCCCTTTTTAAGTGTTCTCCTTCATAACCAAAACATCTGGAGGACAGCTCTGCACATGTGCCTATTAGACCATAAGCTCTGGAAATGAAACAAAGATAATTCATTGACGACACAAAAACCAATGGTATGGTGTGCCCTAGGCTTTGTGCCTCTTGGTCCTAGAAAATTGGGCACCCAGTGCTTGGGAGGCCAATTCCACAATCACACTTAGTCATTCCCTCTAGGAAAATGGGAAGAACAGGCAATGTTAAAAATATGCTAAAACCACTTGCTTAATTACAAGATAACACTGCAAAGGATGAAGGAGCAAGTATCTGAGGACTGTGGAAACATATGAAGATTCCTGCCTCATCCACCTCACCCCAATGGAAGAGATGAATAACATTTGAAAGCTATAATACTAATAATGTATGTGCATGACACGTTTCTATGTATGTGTATATGAATACTGTCACATATCTAGAGAGAAATATTTCTAACATTATCCAGAATGAGAAAGACCACAGGTAAAGAACAAATCAACAAAAGGAGGAAATCCACTATAACACCATAATGACCATCTTTTTTTAGTCATTCCAGAATACTGCCAGCCAAGTAATCTCCAGTCTACCCACAACTCGCCCTAATCAATCTTTAAAGATAGTTTCTGGTCTATTCTAGGGAAAAATTTAACACTGTGTGATAAAATTCTCAATGAGGTGAGCTCGTCAATGATCTCTAGGGCTGACTTTAAAATGCAGTTAGAATAGAAGCAGAGGGGTCGATGAAACGTCACTTGACCCTGGTGAGAAATCCCTTCACCACATCGCCTCTAGGCACCTGCCTTTATCCCTACTCTCTCTACCCCAGGATCCTAAGAGATCATTTTCTAAGGACATGAACACTGTGACAGCAACAATGGCTGAGCCCTGAGGCCATTCTTAAGAGTTTCCCCAACAGGATCTGTGCTATTGAATATGACACTGAAATGGAGGGCAGTGGGCAATGGGGAAAGGGAGAACAGCATGTGTCTGCATCTGTTGATCCTACAATGCAGAAATGAAATGCACTCAGCTGTATCACTCACCCTGCACCTCGCCTCATGCAGACGGCTCAGCGGTGCCAAATGACCACGCACATCCTTTGCTGAGAAATCCTGGTGGAGAGATGCTAACTTATCACATTGAGAAGGACAGATAACAGTCCAGGTTTGTCCACTGACAGCCCAGGCAGTCTGCAGGCCTGTTTCAAGGTATAAGTTATCTGCTCTTGGCCTAACTGACAACGTGCTCCCCAGACTCTGAAACTCATCTGGTGCTTAGGACATGTGGGGTGGAAGAGGAGGAATTGAAAGCGCGTTCCCTTTCCATCTTTCTGATCTATTCTGACACCCATGATTTGCCAGATCGTAGCACTTGGCCACTGAGGCATGCTCCAGGAATAAATTCAAACCCCCGTCAGATCGACCTTCATGGGAGGAAAGGTGCATGCGCTTGCATCTCTGTGCAGAGGTGATGCTTCTCTTCCCCACCTCACCTCTGAGCACCATCTTCCTGGTTCATAAGTCCTCAAAACATAAAATTTAGTGAGGCTACTTCTCATTTGGTGACATGGGGAGGTGGCATCTGGTGGACAGGCAGGCACTCTCTCGGCCAGACCGTAGTCACCTGTGAGACAGGGCTGGGCTTTACCTGTTTCCGTAAGTCCTGAGCCGACCGATGCAGAGGGGGGTGGTGGTGGTTAGCAGCGGGCCCCTTGGCCGAGGAGCCCGTGGAAGGGGCCGCTGGGGGGTGGCTTGCTGGAGCCTGCTCTCTCCGGCTGTCAGCCCGCTGATCGCTGTGCTTCTCCTTGCTGGGAGTGGCCTCTTTGCTTTTGTGTTTTTGAACAGGTTCTTTCTCCCGTGATGACCTGCTGGAACCGTTGAAAACTAGGAAAAAAGGAAAGACAAAGGAAGAATGAAGTCACTACACTGAGTATGCTGCCATGGAATCTAAACTTCCTAAAATCAAAATGAAAAAGAAAAGGCAAATATTCCACATATCAAGTCTTATCACACTCTAAAGAGCTGCCCTAAGTCAAAGCTCACCAGCAGCACAATGCCAAATACAAGAATCATCCTAAACACTGAGACAAAATAAAAAATTGTAAGCGTATCTTAACGATTATTTCCTTTGATTGAAATTACTGAAAAATCAGTTTTTAAAAATCCCTACCAAAAAACCTCAGCAGCCCTCAGAATATCAACATCATGCCTCAAACACAAAGAGTGAGAAATTAAAATGAAGACGATACCACCCAGTCACATTCCAAGAACAGGAGCTCCTTGTGTATAAAGACACAGGATATCTGGGATAATAAATTCTTAGATTCAAAGATGTGCATTCTGAGGCTGAAGATCTGCCAAAGAACATGGGTCAGGGATGCAGCTGCTTGACCTGACTCACTGGTGACCACAGAGGAGAAAGAGGGATGTTAGAGGTTTGAGCCAGAACCCTCGGAGGCATTTACCTTGAGCCAGGGGAACAATGCTAATGCTCTGAAGTGCACTCAGCCTCTGAATCCAAAGAGACAGGACACTCTCCTCATGCCCAGTTTATAGATGAAGCCAATTAGCACAGAGGAGATGAGCACCTTGCCCAGGCTATGCTGCCTGTCACCAGCACATGCCGGCCCTCCCCATCCTGAATACCACTCCCGCCCCGACCCACCCTGAGCTCTCAGTGCCAATTACCACCATGAACGCTGGACCCCACCCACTTAGGGAGGTCAAAAGGAACAGGGAGTGATGTTCCAGGTTTTTATAGCACATTAGAATGACACTGCTTTCCGAGTTTTCTTGTCTGCTTTATACCTAGGACTTGCAAACCTAGACAGATTCAACATCGACAAGCCTTTCCAAATTATTCCTCTCTCTCACACCCATAGGTCACCCCTGCCCCTGCAACCACCCAGCAGGCAGAGCAGGGAGGCCACCCTGTACCTGGTCTGCTCCACCCCCACAAGCTTCAGGCAGAGCAGTGCAGTGCGGAGAAGAGACAGTGAGTCCCTATAGCTGTCATTTTACAAAGGCTCCTCGTGCTTTTCCTAACAGAAGAAGCCTTAAAAGGTCACCTTTTCTACTTGTGTGTCAAGCACCTCCACTCCAGGACATGTCCCTCCCCTTAATCTTGTACTTAAAGAATTCCAGGCAGAACTCACTACCTGACTAGGCAGCTGTAAAGAGAAAAATTCCTTCTCCTTTGAGCTAAAATCTCTCCCTGCAGGCCTGAAGGAGTAGAAGTCAAACTCCCCTACTCCTTACTACCTGCCCTTCAGAAAGCTCAAAGATACTACTTCTCTTTTTTGAGGATCTGTAGACTGGGGATAACTTGTATCCACAGTTCCTTCAACATTTCTCTTTCACCATCTCCATTTATGTGCCCTTTAAATTCCATATACGCCTTACAGGTTGCAAATATCATCCTCTTGTCATTTGTTTTTTGTTTCTTGTGGAGCTAACTTCACTAGCCGATTTTTTAGTTTCTTTCTTCGCTTTTATGCCTAGAAAGCCCTCACGCATCTTCAAATGGTAAAATATTCCTTATGTCTCCTCCTGTTTGTTTCTAGATTCAATTGCTTAGATTTATTTCTTTGGTCCACTTGTTATTACTTTTTATATGGCATATATAGCACAGAGATTTACATTTTCCATATCTGGACTGGATTTGAACTCTGATCTCTAAAGCTTCTCCCAGCCCCAGTGATTATATACTCTAAATAGATTTTCAATTCTGAAGTAAAGACCATACCACAGCAAAATATGGTCTATGATCCTGTGTTGTATAAGAGTCTAGTGTATACTCTCAGTTACAGAAAAAAATGGAGAGTTTCAAATGGTTGGCATTTATTCTAAGTGTAAGTAACTGCACATTGTCAGAAACCATCAATCATAACCAAGCTGGCAGTATCTGTGCTTGCTTTCAAGACAAATTAAAAGCAACATCTGTAAGAAGTCATACTTCAATGTGATTAAAAATCAATCCAAAGAACATGAATCTAGGAAATTCTTGACCATTCACCAATTTTCTAAAGCAGTGAACAGAGCTCCTTTATTGAAACATGATACAGGAAGTTGTTTTTTTTTTTTTAATCTCAAATTGCCATAATTCTCCATGCTCTGTTACTGTCACCAAGATGTGCATCAAGATGCAGCCTGCTATTAAAGAAATACCAGGTCTATGACTTCTCTTTGCTCAGGTAAAAAAAAAAAATTATTCTGTGGGTTTGTGCCCTTTCATTAACACTGTATGAGCAGTTCAATTCCCAGCTCTGCTATTAACAACTGGGAAAGTTATTTAATCCCTCAGTTTTCTCATCTGTAGACTGAGAATAACAGATGTTCCTGTATGGAGAGCATCTAGCACAATGTCTGGGTTTCAGTAGGCACTTACTTAACACTTAGTAAACCTTATTACTGCATATTTAAGAGGACCGTCTCAGGTTATTACGTAAACAGATTGTAGCGGTACCTCTTCTTGTCTACTGGTCTCTCTGCAGCTACAGTGTAAGAAGGACTTCAATACAGATACTTGGCTGGCTTGAGCAGATCATCATCACTCCCTATTGAACCCAGCTGCCCACTATTGCCTCCCAAATCTGTTTTATGGGAAAGAGGCACTGCTAATGCCCTGCCCACGGAGGGAGAAGTACAACACTAAAAACATATCCTACACCTCTCCTAGTTTACTTGACATTTTGGGGGTCCACAGACCCTTTCAGGGGATCTCCTACGTCAAAGCTGTTTTCAGAATTATCCTAAGATATTATTTGTATTTTTCACTGTGTTGATTTTTCAATGATGATGATGGCTAAAGGTGGATTATCTGTGAGAGAAATGCAAGTCAAAAGTGCCATGAGATACAACTTCACATCCACTAGGATGGCTATGCTCTAAAATGATAGATAATGGAGTGTTGGTGAGACGCAGAGAAATTGTAACTCTCATACACTGTTGGTGGGAATGTTTAATGTTGCGGCCCTGTGGAAAACAGGCTGGGAAGTTCCTCAGAAGGTGAAACAGAGGTACCAAGTGACCCACCAATTCCACTCCCAGGTATGTGCATCAGAGAAGTAAAACACATGTCTACAGAAAAACTTGTACAAAAAAGAATTAATAATAGTTAAAAATTGGGGGGGGCGGGGGTGGTTCAAAAGTATGATGAACCTGGGACTTAGAGAAACAAATGGGGTATTATCCATCCACAAAAAAAGATTCAAATACTGATACATGCTACATATATGTATGGATCAATCTTGGAAACATTTTGTTAAGTGAAAGAAGCTAATGACAAAAGGTCACACATTGTATGATTCCATTAATATGCAATGTCCAGAACAGACCAATACATAGAGATAGACAGTAGACAGCCGGTTGTCAGGGACCAGGGAGCTTTGAAGAAAATAGGAGTAACTGCTAATGAGTACAAGGTTTTTCGGGGGGAAAGGTGCTAAAAATGTTTCAAAGTTGATTGTGGTGAGGGTTGCAAAACTTGCTGAATATACTAATAAACTATTAAATTCTACACTTTGGGTAAATTTTATGATAGGTCAATTACATTTCAATAAAACTTATTTTTAAAAAATGTGGGCAAAACTGCTGGTGCCTTAACACAAATCAATGCCGTGGCACCAAACTATACTAATAATTACAGTGTTTTTCACTACTAGTTTAAAAAGAAATGAAGCCAGCTTCATTTAAGGATGTGATAAAGCAGTACAACTTGTTACTAGTATAAAGTCTTGACCCTTGAGTACACATACTTTGTGTGACAAAATGAGAACTACAAATAAAGCACTTCTCCTGCATACCAAAAAGTATGATGACTATTTCCAGGGGAAAAGCACTTGCACTATTATTTAAGTTGCAAGCTAGCTCATTTTTTTCATGGAATGTTATTTTTACTTAAAAGAAGAACTAATGCAGTTATTTTCTCAAAAATGAATCAAGTAAGCCTGTCAAGGAAAACAACTAATAGTTACTGTGGCCAATAACAGAATATACAATTTCAAGCAAAAACTACAATTCTAAAAAACCTCTATGTGCCACCATGAGTCTGACAGCCTTCCAACACGTAAAGACTTTTCTGATGAGGTCAGTGGTGATATGGGGTTCTTTGATACTGCATAATGAAAGGCGCAGACAATTCGAAAGAAGTACATAACTCAGTGAAACATTACTTTCAAACGATCAATACAAGATATTACAAAACTGTGCAAGGTAAGAGATGCATTCAAAGTGGAAGGCAAACTGATGGATTTTAATGTAACAAAATATGATATAGGTTCAGATTCCTGTAACAACTGACCGACCTTTAAGAAACTACCATTGGTTGAGTATAGGTGTGACTGACTTTCTTCATATACATCAATCAAAACTATGTAATGCAAGAGACTGAAGGCAGAAGCCGACATAAGAATCGAATTGTCTTCTACTAAGCCAGACATTAAAGAGATTTGCAAAAATGAAATACGATGAAACTCTTCTCACCTGTAACTTCTTGGATGGTTTTGGAATGTAATCACTTTTCATAAAAGTGCTATTTGTGTTAACATGTAATGAGTTTGTGTTACTTTTAAATGAATATTTTTAAAAATCCTCAGCTGTAATGTAAACATGGTAAATATTGATAATTATAGCCCACATCAATAAAAGCATTATGGGGATCCCTCAATAACTGTGAAGAACAGAAAAGGATCTCTAGACCAAAAATGCCTGAAACCTGCTGGGCTGGAACTAGCTTTCCCATGGTTAGTTACATCATGGTTTCCAAAGGCTTTGATGGGTCATGTACTTAAGTCTATACCTACAAGCACAAGTTCGAACTCTGGGATGAAGCTTCCTCAATTTGAATCCAAAAAAGTCATATGCTAACTATTTGACCTCGAACTGGGTACATGGTCCAAGCCTTAGTTTTCTCCACTTGCTATCTGTCTCATAGGGTCACTTTGAGGACTCAGTGAGAAAACACTCATCTAGAAAAGGGCTGTAGCAGGGCATGAAGCAAGAACTCATGAAGAACGACACTGTGGTTAAGCCAGTAACACCATTCTGAGATCCAGGAATAACAACAACAACAACAACAACAACAACAAAACCAATCCTTCCTCAGCATTATCTGCACCTGAAACAGACTGCACAACTCTGCTTCTGTTCTAATGCCTTGGAGGGGTTTTGCCCACCAGCAGCACTGTAGCAACTTCTTAGAAAAAAAAAAATGCTCTGGAAAGCAAAGCCCTGCAAATCAAAGGCGACGCGACACTGTGGGGCACCATGATGACAGACAAGAAAGGGGGACAGGAGACAGGAAGGCATGTGCCATTAACATCAGAAACCAAACTGGCTGCTCTGTGAACCGCAGCACATTCTACTAAGGAATATTTGATCAGGTAATCAGAAAAGAAGAAAGTTTTCAAAATTATGAAAACAAAAAATAGAATAGAATTAACTTTAATTTTAAAGAGTAGGATAGTTTTCAAAATGAATCCACTCTCTGTAACCATCTTATCCTGCTATTTTACAGCAGCAATACACACAAATGGCAAACACAGCCAAAAAGTCAAATGATGTGTTAAATGGGAAGGGAAAGGAAGGGTAGGACTGGGCGAAGATGATGGAGCCAGAGAAAAGGTATATTTTGTCCTCAACAGCTCATTAATTTTAAGTGTCGTGGGAACCTGCCAGTTTTACCCCTCCAAGTAATTATCTTTTGTCTTCATTTGTAAGATTCTCGAGGATTGGAAAGGAAAAAAAATATACTCTCTCACAGGGAAAGACTAAACCCTGTGAACGAACATAAGAAACAGAAAGACCAAGAAAGTTAGAAGTACAGAAGACCTATGCACACTGTTCCCAATTAAAAGGAATAATTAGATGCTTTAAGAGAGAGAAAAAGGCATTTATCATGGTGAACCATATTAAGAAACTGTATTGCACTCAAATACAAATAGCTCTTACATTAATAAACAGAGAGAAATATATTGATTTGTATACATATACCCCAAAAGTTAAATGGCCTACAGACAAGTGTTTTCACACCATGGCAAGCAAAATCTTTAAATCCAAAAACTGCTATTCTGACTTAAGGTCACTTTATGCCTGAGAAGATAAGACTGGCTCCCAGTAAGGGATAAAAACAAAATGAGCAAGAGAAGTTACATTAGAAACATCTGTAACTGCAATCCCAAGATCCTTTGATGGCGGAAAGCTACACTTTCCAAGGAGGAACTCCCATTTATAGCTCCAGGAAGTTTGTACTAAATAATGTTCCCCATATAAGCTTAGTTCACAGAGTTAGATCTCACCAAGATTCCTGAAGGAGATCCATACGGCAGTCTATAAAAGCCGGTCATGAGGTCTTTAAAACCCTCACAACATACGTGACCTCTTGGAGGGACATGGAGAGCTTGGTTTTGATTTCTAGTTCTCAGATCACCAAATAAATCTGTGCTTCAATTCTCTGAACTACACACCAGCTGCCTCCCCTGATCTGCCCTCCAGAAATTGCTGAAGTATTTAAAATAAAGTATATAAAGTGCTTTGTGGTCTTGAGAGAAAGGAGTTACGCAAATCTAAGAAGGCTGATCTTCTGAAAAGCTCCTGCTTCAATCAATGGACACGACAAGACCCATATCTGAAAACCATAATTCCCTTTAAACAGATCTGACAAGGCCAGCTCGTGCACTTCTGCCTACCTCTGTGCCCTTCCCACATCCAGATGCCCCAATCTTATTATTAGTGGCTAATAAAGGCATCTTGTCTGAACACCAGGAGATAATCCTGATTTTTTTATTAGGTGAGTAGGCAAGAAGAGTCTTACTTGGTTGGCATGTAACAAAGGTTATGATATCCTGAGACAACTCGGTGTCTGACCTGAGCTAACATAATAGGGCTCTGAAGACATCACCACCTTGAAAGAGAAATATGGACAAAAGTAGTTACTGAAAGCAGGGCTAAAAGGTCTGCTAGCAGGGACACAAAGGACAAGAAGGAAAGAATAAACCCAAGGCCGGAAGATTGGACTAACCCCAAAATTACATAAAATAAGAAATGCTCCCAGTCCTACTCCCAAAACAAATTGAAGGGACGAAAGCAGAATCATTGTAAATAAAAAAGAATGTGTACGGAAAGGAAAAGAGAAGCATGCCAAGTTTCTGATCTTGAGCCAGATATTTAAATGTAAGCTTCATGTCATTACAAGGCGGCCCGACTTGGGGAAGACAGACGCCATCAATTGGCTGGCATTAAATCCTTGTTACTGTACAAAAGCCGCACTTGCTCCCTGGAGCCAGTTCAGCTCTGAGTCACTATTGTCTGAAAACAATGGCATGTCTGCCAACCTGTGCCAAAAGTTCCAAAAGGATTTTAATGCAGCATGTGTGAGTGCTGTAACCTGGTTTGCCCTGGGCAAAAACAGCTCCAGTAACTCAGCTACAACATTTATGTGTAAAACCAGGGAAAGTGACAAGATGGGTTTAGGTGAATGAAAGCCCCTTTGCAGTCTCACACTGGCCACCAACATCAAGCAAGAGATGAAACGAAATCCACAGCAACTCTGTGCACCCCGACCCCAGCATCACACACACGTTGTACTGGTTTATATGGTTATTTGTGAAAACCTTGTGGAATTTCTATACAGTGAAATCCTATCACTTTGATTATATATATAAAACAGGGAAGAAATACATGAAAAAGATTTTTAGAGGAAAACAAATTTTCTGTGTAAGAACTTAAATTCTGTAGACATAGAATGTGACTTAGATTCTTTTCGATCAAAATGTAGTATTTAGTATTTTAGACTTGTCCCCAGGTCTAAAAACGTGACACAACTACCAGAGTTGGATACATTTGCCATTTAAACATGTTTCTTACAGATGTTCCCAATAACTTCTGATACAAAAGTTTAAAAGGGTGTTATGACCTTTACGAGAACATAAAGGTCAGGGCAACAGAAAGACCATAAATCAGGATGAATGGTTTTTGTCAATGAAAAATGGTTTCTTGGCCCACTTGGCCCCCAAAGGAACTGAGAAAATGACGAGACTGATGGTCTGACGGTGACTCACCCCGTGGCCAGGTCCCACATTGGTTGGCTCTAAGGCACCTGCATTCTCCAGAGTGCTAGGGGTTAAGAATGCCTGGGCAAATGGCCTTCTGGAATGGCAAGCAGTGGACAGAGATTTCCTGCTTTCTCTCTCAAAAAACAAGACAAAGAGCATGGAACCATGGGTTATACTCAGAAGGGGACATGCATTAACTCTTGAATAAGACAAATGAATCAAGTGTTTTTTGCAGTTTGGGTTTCATAAAACCCTTTATTCAAGTGAATGAATTCTAAAAGGCCAGTCACAACTAAAGTAAATTATTCTGGCCCACCTTTGCATATGAAAAAGGATGTTATAGCTATTCACAGCACACTGAGAGAGAGAGAGATGCCTTGAAAATGTGTTAAATAGGAAGGCACCCCATATACGTAGTCAGCTATTCAAGAATTGGATATTTTCAGAATAAAAGTATTAATACAGAAAAACTAAATACAGAAATATGTGTATTATAATAAGGATTGTTTTCAAGGTTCTCCAAATAAATATCGAAGATCCCCTATTCTTTCACAAACACCTCTACCCACCCTCCAGCTAGTAAACAAATGACTTTCAAAAATTCTAAATGCACATTTTACAGTCTCTGGAAATGGCACAACTTCCCGAGTGACTACAGATTTCCTTTAAGACAGGCCACATGAATTTAGCTAAAAATACTAAATACTGAGTAGTTTCGTGAACAGCTCTGCAATTCAATTTACAGTGAACATATATAAACATATCCCAGTCAACTATGGACAACAAAACTGATTAAAGATTCTAAGACTCTAACACATGATATTAATTTATGCACAACTACAGGGTATTACAGTTCTTTAGAAGCGTCATGGGGCATGGGCGTGGTAACAGGATAGTAGCCAGCCCCCAATTCCTGAGAACTCACCAAGTGCCAGGCTCTGTCTATCTGTCACTCATTTTGTCCTAACAGATTCCTGTTTATCTTTCAATAAGCCATATCATGTAATTCGCCCATTTAAAGTGTACATTCCAATGGATTTCTGCATATTCACGGAGCTGTTCAACCATTACCCTGCTGTAAGTTTAAAACATTTTCATCACCCCAAAATGAAACACCATGGCCATTAGCAGTCACTTCCTATTCCCCTCCTACCCCCACTCCTAACCCCAATGGAAAAAGCTGATGTTATCGCATTTTTATAAGTAAAGAAACTGAGATTTAAAGAGGTTGAATAACTGGCCCAATGATATCTGGTTAGGAAGATGTATCTGAACCACAAGAATTCTCTTCTCCCACCAGGCATGTCACCTAGTTGACCATCAGTCATTCAAATCTGCATGAGCATCTCACCGGCTCTTACATTCCAGGAAGAGACATCCACACATTAAATTCGAGGAGCACTTGGCCTTCTGTCCTAAGTTGTGTGTGTCCCAAAGGTCCTGTGTGGACCAGGGGAACAAATGCTTAAGGAAAATGAGACACAGGGAAAGGCCAATTAAACCAATGGACAGGTGTTACAGGGACTGCCTATCATGCTCAAAACAGCTCGTTCTAGTCAAGTCAATAATGTCACACACCCACAGTGGTAACAGCCGCCTCTCAAAAAAGCCTCCCCGTGTGACCGGCATTTAAACATACCAACTTTCCAGGAATCTCTTGTCTATTATAAGGTTGTCCTAGGCTTCCAGATCTTCTCAATCACATGCGGTATTAATGATAATAGCCACCAGGCACTTTCAACCAGCCATAAATTGTTCACACATACATTAACTCATTTTGCTCTCACCAAAATCTATGAAAAAGGCTCCAATGATCTCTTCTTTAAAGTTGAGAAAAATTAAAACACAGAAAGCTTGCCCAAGGTTGCAGTTGTAATGGGAAGGTAAGGTCCAGCATCAATCATGCTCTCAACCACTAAGGGGCCCAGTATATGGAAGTAGTGGATGGTAAGGAACAAATACTTTATAACCTGACTACAGTGTACTATTGCTCTTAAAAAAACACTCCTAGCCCACATTCTCAATTTCTACAATATTCACTTGCCTCAACAGGAAAACAAACAGAGTGGCCAGAGGTTAAAGAAAGGTAAAAGAGGGTATCCCATGAAAACATCAATTAAAAAAAAAAAGCATTTGTCAGCTAGAGAGCATCTCCTCATTGCAAAGGTTACAGCGGGATCCTGGATCTGCCTGCACACCCACCCCTCCATCACCCTGATGGAAAGAGGCCTGAATGTACCTCAAAGGCAACCACAGAGCAGAAATGTGGTAAACTCATCCAAATGATTGCTTTTTGGCCCTTATACAACATGCCCCCGGTGTGAATCCAAAAGCAATTAAATCATTCCAGCTGGGAGTTCAATGACATGTTGTTTAAAAAGTCTTCTGAGAAATGTCCCTGTTCAGAACGAGATGAGCACACAAAGGAACAATGGTCTCTGCTATTCTTTCCATTCTTCGTAAGTGCAAAAAGGCATTTGAAGAATACACAATATGTGGCTGATGTGAGCGATGAACCTTCACCAAGTTCTCTGCAAAGGATGACAAACACCTCACCACAACAAAAATGCTGAGGAAAAACCAAAGCCGAATTCCAAGTGAATGTGTTAATTCCTCTGGTCTACTTCTTATCTCACAGAAAAAGCTAACTAATTACGAGAACTTTTCAAAAACTAAACCATTTCAAATATTAACTTGTAGCATAAATACCCAGAAAGCAGTGTTTTGATTGTGTCGTTTTGTTTCCAAATAGTGATTACCTAAGGGCTCTATCATTAGGAATATTTGAGGTTCTGTATATGTAAGACTATTTCAGAAACTCTGAAGAGCTATTTAAATAGAAGTTGCTGAAGGCATTGTTATTGTAACCCTTGAGTGTTAACCCAAGGTCAGAAGCACGCGTGATGCTGTCCATGTCATTTCAGATTATGTATTTTAATAAACAAATCCATTTTCATTAGAATGCTCCAGTGGATTATAAATGAGAGCATCAAGAGTTCTGTGTAACGTCTGCAAAACTCAACATCTGCCTGGGGACACCAGGCTCTTGCAGGAGACTACTGGGGTCAGGGCTTCTACCCCGGGGAAGAGGAGGACTGTCACAGAAAGGCCCAATTAGATACCAACTGCAGCGCATTATCAGAAGGTGAGCTGGCAGGTGTGCTCTCTCTTGATTCCTGTTTGGTAAAGAACACCCGCTGCTTCACTCGGGTTCAAGTTTTGGGGAGAAACAAGATAAAGTGAGACACCATGGGCAGTTTTCTTCAAGCTTACATCGCCTAAATAAAACTATTCTCCTGGACATGCGGCCTAATCAGGGATTTTGGCCAAAGTTGCCACAGTAATAGTGTTAGTTTTCCACAGTTTGTTTTTTTGTGCATTTCTTTCCCCACATTTCAGTGAGGGTGATCCTCCTGGGGGAGGATACAGATGTTGCTAAATTTCCTGATACCTCAACATCTCTGGCATACAAAGTAGGAAAAAGCGGCAAGAGAAATACTGTCATGGAGAAAAACACAGAAATGCAGTTTGCTCTCCACTTTCTTATGAGAAAAAGTCAACCATTCTGAGGGCCTGATTGACTACACAATTATTATGCCGTCATCCAAGTTATTCGTGTTAGAAAATCTATTTTAACACTTGCACATTCTTTACCCAATCAAAATGAAATGTTTATAATCCATCTTGAGGTTTTACTTTTTTGGAAAATGAGGCATGGCAGGAAAAGAGCCTTCATCTTATTCGCAAACTGCACCCCACCTTTTCTTTTTGTATACACAGAAAACTTATTTTAACCTCCAGGTTTGTTTGTTTGTTTGTTTTTGCTTATGCTTATCAAGCACCCTCTAAAATCAGAGAGTAGGGGGTGAGGGGTAAGAGAAGCACAAGGCACAGGCCAAGAACATCACAGGTCTCTTGATGTGGCAGGTGTCACATGCAGGGCCCTCTAATACATTCTGGGGAGTGGCAAGTCCAACTGCTCACCTGCATGGCTGGGGTACCCTCTGACACCTGCCCGCTGTTCATTACAAGGCAATTAACACCACTGCCATAGAAATCTAATCAAGCTTGGAGCTCTGCAGGTGCACTCAGAAACTGAACAGAAAAGATTCAATTTTCTGAACATAAAGAAGCCTCCTCTGAACCTCAGACAGAACAAAGTTGGCTAGGGCAGGTCCTGAGTAATCCTGGGGTCTAGCATGTTTCTCATACACATAATCACCCACCATCTATCAATTTTCTTTAAAGATAAAACCACTGGCCCAACGCCAGGTCAACAGACTCAAGTAAACACCTTCTTTACTCCCACCAAAAATTTTCTATCACAAATGAACCATCTACAGGAGGATCTGTTTCATTCTGTTGTCATATATCACATTTAAACAAACATCCCCTTTTATAACTTGATGGCTACCAACAGTGAAATCCTATTACGAGGAATCTCAAGGGGTTCTGCTCTACATTTACAAAGAAATGGGTCTCAGTAAAAGCAAAGCAAAGATGACTAGCTGCCACAGGAATTGTTGCCAGCCTTTGTTCTATATTAATGACGATGACAGCAGTCAATGCAAAATTGTTATTCTCTTGCCTTGTGAACTCAGCCAATTCCTTCACCCTCACCCCACCCGCTTCATACAACTCCCTGTAATTTGCTGCCAGATATTCACTGCCCCTTCACATCACCACCCTGCAGCTCATATAAAAAGAGAATTAAAGAAAATAAGATCTACACACATGAAAGATAGTAATTTTTGACACTGGAAGTTAAAACTATGAGAAAATCATCTGGTTAACCAGCAGGCTCAAACAAGCTGGAAAAAGAAAGAAGTTGAGAACCCCAATCACAAACTACACGAGTACACAGGGGATTAATTCACCTGATTAATATAACTGTTGAATTCACCTACCCAACCACAGTAAGAATGAAAAATAACATCTCATGGAACCATTCTGATACAGTACTGGTGAAACATATGTCTATTGTATGGACAAACAGACTAACAGATGTGAGTCCAACTTCACATTTTGTTCATACTTGCTCTTGATTCATATTAAACCAAATTAAAATATAAGAGTAAATACCTTCTCAAGAATTTTTTTTTTTAAAAGAAAATCCCTACAAACCTTTTTGCTTCATTCTATCTCAGAAAGCCAATTTGTTCTGATTGCTTTCGCCAGCAACTCCATAATAAATTCCCAGTCTATTCTGTCTTTTACCATCATCGCAAACTCAACAGATGATAAAGCTCTTAACTACCTTCCTAATTCCTGTTCTATTACTTTCAACCCTATAGCTCTAGACAGTTGTGAAAAGTTGATCATTTCTGCTTCAAAATGCCTCTTGCACTCATCTGAACTGCTGTTAAGTCCAGCCTCTCATCCCCATTCCTTTCATTTCAGACTAAACCCTGTTGCTGGAGGAATCATTCTGAACTTGACATCTATTTCATCTTATTTCCACATCTAAAATCATCAACAGTTTCCAATTCTCTATATTTGAATTCTTCCTCCTGCTTAGCAGGGTATATGTTTTCAACACTATCCTGTGATTTCCAATTGCCCTGAAGTACACCCCACTCTCATACTGGTAGGTCAGTGTGCCACCATTTCAAAACTAGGCAATATTGCACATTCCACGATTACTGTGGAAATTCAAAATTCATGACCTTCCCTAAAGAGTTCATCTCTACACCTGTGCCTGTACTCCAACTCATATATGGAGCTCTCTTCCAACCATCAAGATTTCCTGATGACTACAACTGCAGGTAAAATAACTGTTTCCTGAAAAGTTAAATATTAACCACCATTTTGTATTATGCACTGGGATTGTTAACCCCATCTCCCCAACTAAACTCTAAGTCCTTAAAAGGGGGGTCACGTATTTACCAAATTTATAGGCTATCTAAAAACAGCCATAAGCAAGAGGTGGACAGATAACAATCATCAAACTGACAATGCAGAAATATCCAACAATAATGAGAGGTAGACACAGATTCCCATCATGTATCAGCTGTGCTTGTCCTGAACCTCTATTTCCTTCCCACTGAGTCCAGAAAGACATGTGCACAGCTCAGTGCACTGCTGGCGGGGAGGAGTGGGGAGAAGAGAAAGAAACTTTCCTTTGCCTCAATCACTTATCGACAGTTCTGATTTTCTGCCATTTGTACACAGGGGCTCCCTACAGAATAGGATTTCTGTGAGTCCTATCAGAAATATGTCTAGCAGAGAACCTGGTAGGAGCTCAACAGAAAACAGCCATAATAATATCCCCACCCCGATGTCCTCGTTTCACTCTGCTTTTCTTACCTCTTTCCCGGACACCACACTAATTCAATTTGTCACCAAGTCCTCTCGGCATCACCCCTGCCACATTTCTGGACTTACGTCGCCCTTGTTATTTGTAGTGCCAGGACCAACTTTTGGTCCCTTGTTACTTCTGACCAGGTAATCACCTATGATTACAGCCTTACAATGTGTTTCCTCTTCTTCATTTCTCTTTATGTAATCCTCATAATTAATGCCACTTAATCTTTCCAGAACACATCTCCCATTAAGTCACTTCCTTGTTAAAAAACTACTGGGCACTCTCTCCACTTAAGTCAACTTAAACCATTTCCTCTCTGATATACAACCTTTTGTCCTATTCCTCCTCCCACACACCACAGTACTGCAAGAAAAAAAAATCAATCTAGTTCATAATATATGTGCATTTACTTATTTCTTATGCTGAATAATAGTTTTTTTTTTTTAACACTAGTTTCACCTGCTGAAATCACAGTAAGTTGATCACAAAAGTTTCTTCACAAAATCTTCTTAACCACCCCTGAATCGATGGCATCGTTCCCTCTTCCGAATCCTATTATCTGCAGCTCTTAGGGAATTTATCATCATCTCCACAACATAAGAAAGTTTTTACTCATCTTTACAATCTATTCATCTAAAATATACTTGACTGTATGTGTCAATCTCTTTGCTCTTAAAGTGTCTTGCACTTAAACAAGTACCTAGAGCTGGCTTTCCCACTAACCGGCTATACAGCTTTCATCTTCTGCCTTCTTCTCAACAGCTTTCCTACCCAAAGCTTTAGATTTTATCTTCTTTTCTTTTTTTTACCCCAAATCAATACTAAACCTACCATGCCCATTGTGAACATGCTTGGGGGTTTTTCCTTTCCTGGGGGTTGAGTGGCATGAAGATGAAGCATTGTTGGTAGCTATTTTGACATCTTCTGTCTCATCATCTTCCTCCTCGACGTCCTCCTCGTCCTGAGAGCTTCCGAAATATACCATGCTGTTGGGCAGCGCAGGAGAACCTGGGAGGTTTAAGAAAGAGGGCTCATAAACACAGGCCTGGATGCTCGCCCCTTCCAGAAGGAGAACTACAAAGAGAGACATTTATTAAGTTATGAACCTAAATCCTCATGACTGAGCAGACTAAACAAAGCTATTCATCTCTACTGCCATTTTTAATTTATTTTTCAAATGTCCCCCAGGAAATATAACTCCATCTGTGTCCTTTTAACAGATTTCAAGCAAAACTCCCACAGTAGGAGGACGATGCCATTCACCAAACCAAAATTTTTTAAATTTCATAAAATAGTTCGGGGGGGGGGGGGGGGGGGGGGGGGGGGGGGGGGGAGGGGAGGGGTGACTCTAAAGATTGAATTGAGCAAGGAAAAAAAATAAACACAATAAAAACATCTAACCACAGTTGTCAAGGACAAGACTATTTTGGGTTATGCCTTTAACTTAAAAACTTTAAAAAATATGATTAATCAAACAAATTTAAGAATGAAAGAAAGACAATCAGAGAAAAGCAAGTGTCTAAAAACAGAATATTACATTTCCTTATAAAAGGTGATGGTCTTATACTCAAATAGGGTGAATGACAGACATGGAGTCCCAAAAATAATATACTTGGAAGCTATTTGCTATCATAAGCAGCAAAGTAAATTTAAAATAAATAACTACACAACAAAACTCTCCTCATAAGAGAACTCAAATCCTTCACTCCTTTTACATCTAAACCTCCTCATCCTCAAATGTTTTCACATCTGAACTTAAGACAGCAATAACACCAAAAAAGCTCAGTATTATAAAGAAGCACACACAGTTCTTATCAGATTATAACATTCAAAAGGAAATGTCAACTCACTGGTGTATTCTTTGGAACCAGAGGCTGCTAAAAAACAAAACAAAAAAATCTCCAAAATTAATTTTCAGCAACAACCTCAATCTTCTTTCTCGTTAAGTATGTTTGGGAGAGCTACTACCAATAACAGAAGAAGTAATAAATGTGGAGTTCATTTTTTCTCTTGCCCACTTTCCTGTGAATGAGCTAACATTCCCAGTAACATCAATAAAGATACCAGTAAACAATTTGGTCTCCTCCTCAAATGGAAATCTCACTCTGCAAATCAATGGTTAATACCATTCCTATCCAATTCAGAGCTGCATGTTCTAACAAGGAGATGGGAATGAATGAATGAATTCAGCAACATGGAGCTGAAGTGCCAAACCAAACACCCACCTCCAGTCCCCTTCTCTTTTGTTGCAATCATGACCTACCAATATTCAAAAGCTCCAAAACTTATCTTTTGCAAAGACAAAACAGACACCTCCAGTTCCCTTCTCTTTTGTTGCAATCATGACCTACCAATATTCAAAAGCTCCAAAACTTATCTGGGTGTCACCACTGGGTGGAAACCAAACTCTAAAAGGATGTATGTGGCAGAAGAAGGAAGGAAGGGAGGGAGGGAGGGAGGGAGGGAGGGAGGGAGGGAGGGAGGAAGGAAGGGAGGAAGGAAGGAAGGAAAAAGGACCCTCAGTGGATAATAGTATATGTACAGTCTAACAGAAGCCATTCCCCACTTTTTAGGGGTTTTTTCCTCTTCCCTTTGACCATTTCCAGTTAAAAGTAGGGTTTCAACAGAAGGTTCTTAAATCTGAGGCAGACTTTGAGGGAAAATCATTTAAACAAATAAGAGAGGTGAAATAAAAAAAAAAGAAGAAAAAGAAAAGACCTACCCATACATATTGTCACTGAAAGAATAGGTTTCCTCTTATTTTAAGTGGTTTTACAACTATTACACGACTCACTATGACCAGGAAAAGAGGAGACAGCACCCTTCCCAGCTTCCTAATCAGAGCTTTCTAGTTAGGGCTCACCATTCACAGGTAACACTACTGGATCCTTCTTTCCTAAATTGAACTTTATAAGGTACTTAAGAAAAAGCAAAAGAAACTTTATTTCAGCACTCAAAGTGGTTCTGAGATGATTAAAAATGAGGTTGCAACTCATCCTAGCATATACCATGACATAGATGACATGTTAGATGCAGTCACAGAGACACAGTGGGGAACTTCAACACCTGGAGGTTAAATCTCTCTGTTTGGTAAAATGATAGGGAATAGGTTAAATAATCTCTTGAAGTTCCTTCCAGATCAAAATATCCATGTCTAATTTCTTCTAAAGAAGAGCTTCTTATACTCTACCCTGGACACACTGACTAGCAGTTGAAAGAAGAAAGTTGGATTAGTATCAAAAAGAGCAAGCAGGGTTTTGTGTAGACCCAGCAGTAACTTCCACAGCCGACTCTGCCATCTGTTGGAGGGTTAAGGAAATAAGCCATAACTCATCCAGACTTCCTCTTTCTCTCCCCAGCAGAAAATGCAATAAACTGCAACAGAGGCCACTTGGGAGTAAGATGAAAATAGGGAAAATACGACTCACAAAAATATTCTATGTTTCAAAGAGAATCAGGTAAAACCACATGGAACACATGAGAAAGAAAAAGGAAGTAACTTCCACTTACAGAATCTGCTAAGGATATTTTAAAATTTCAAACATTGGATAAGCAGCATGAAGTAACAATTGTATTCCTCACACTCAAGATTTAGAGAGAGTGGGGAGAAGATTAAGTTTACAATCCAAAGAATTAAAATGGGAAAAATGTCTAAAAGCTCTGTCCAAGCATCCAAGTTTTGTGAATACCCTAAAGAAAGTATACAGGATAATTTCAACAAAAGCAGAAAACAACCAATCTTATGAATTTAATAGCTTCTCAGTAAATATAAATAAATCAATAACAGGATAGATATTCTAAAAGAAAATCACAGACTAATACAAGAGAAATGTAAAATAGGAGACAGAAGACCAGTGAAAAAATGAGGGTGGGGGTTCCTAAGGGACTCACTCTCAAAGTCCTTCTGATGGAACTTGCTCTGCAGTCAGAAAGGATGTGATTTCCTCTAAATATGGGGGCACAGAGGACAAAAGTAGTTTGCCTTCCACTAAAAGGTGACTTTGGTTCTATTCAGGTAATTGATACGTTGGTCTGGACCTACAGCTAAAGCACCAGCGAAGAAAAAATGGATAACGAAGTGTGGAGAATGGAGAGGCTAATATGGTAAAGGGAAGGAAAACTCCTGGGAGAAGGATAAGTGGAGGGGAAAGATCACTGCTCAACAATAATGAATTTCAGGTGGGGAGGGAGGTTAACTATCAACAGAGGCAAGAAGATGTCCTGAGTTCAAATATCAGCCTTGCACAAATTCTCCTCTCAGGCAGGAGAATCTAATGTACAGAGTCCAAAGCCCTATCCCCACATAGCTATTGTAAAGCCCTCCAAGACTCCACTGGCATGTGCATTAGCAAAGTAATGGAGAGGCCAAACTAGCAGACCAGGTCAGGAAAAACCACAGCACTGCAAAAGTAGCTTCTTTCTTTCTTGGTGAGAAACTAGTAAGCTCATCTCATATTTCACAATCAAGGCGATGGAGAATCATACAGTTATACGCTAAAACCTAGAAAATAAGCATATAACAACCTTAGATATATAAAAAACAAAAACAAAAAGCATGAGAAGCCTAAACTGGTTATTGCATTCACATGGAACTTATTTATTTCTTCTCAGCTTAGATAAAAGCTCAAAAGCTTAGATAAAAGTACTACACATACAGATGAAGAAAAGGACATCGCAAAACCCTAACAGCACACAGAAGTCTGGGTTATTTATCAGTAGTGAAAATTATCCCACATTTCTCATTATAAAATGGGTAACTGGGTATATTACATAATCATGTTGATGCTGAGTGAAAAGAAATTTAAATTAATTTTTAGTATTTGAAAATAGCAGAGTGTTTTTCATTAAAAATATCTTGCAACTTATAGATTCTGGCATATAAGAAGTAAGCTTCATCTCTAGAAAATTTATTAGAAAAACTTTTTTCCTGCAAATGTTAAATGAAGCAAACTTTTGAAAAGCTCATTGTGGGCGCAGGAAAACAGAAATGGTGTTATGGCAGGGATAAAAGTAACAGGAAGAGAGCTGGGAGAGAGGTGATTCACAACTTGAAGCTGCTTCCTAAAAAGAGACCTTCCCTTTCCACAGCAAGGCTCACTCACCTAGCACCCGCTGCAAAACACCAGCAAATATGGTAAAAACAAGGGTGTCTCAGAAAGTCTTGCCTTGGTGTTTTCATCTTGCTGAGGATGAGCTGAGGCTGAGGTACATGGCCCATTCACGACAGTGAGAGGCTGACATCATGCAGAATTACATCATGTGTCTCGTTCAAAAACTAGTTTCAGAGAAGTGTGTATCATAAGTGGGTTAAGGATGGTGTGGGGTTTTTTTGGTTTGTTTTGGAGGGAGGATTTATACCCAATAAAGTATACTGTATAGTATAGTTTTCTATTAAAATTACAAGCAGATTTTCCTCTCCTGATTATTCAAGTGCATTAGCAAATGTGAAAAAAAAAATCTGAACTTGGATCAGATAAGTGGAATTGGGAGTAGAGAACGCATCTGCGCTTTGCCAAAGCCGTGTTTCATTACTTTTCAGAATTAGCTGGCAATGTCTCCACAATATTTACTGAAGTGAAAACCAAATGTTTTCATCTGGACAAAAATCAAACTGTGGTATGTTACAACCACAACAGAAATCATCTTAATCCAAAAGCTTGCTTTCTCTAATTTGAGCTGTGGTTTCTATAAAATTGGATTCTTCTCCATGAATCATGTACACATACAAGCCCTCCTCCTTCCCATTATCTTCCCTCCCCTAACCAGTTCATCTTAACAAGCTAAACATAGCTCAGCTTGATTCTGGAAAGACCCTAAAGAGATTCCATGCACAATGTCATTTAGCTGAGGAGTCAAATTCTGTGGCCTGACCTAATAAACTCTGGGCTGGCCCACTGAGTTGGCATTTTCATGACTGATCTTTAGGATACACAAATGGAATGAGAAGCAATCAGCCCCTGCTATCGTATGAAACTGAAAAACAAGACTTCAAAGTGAACTGTGAGGGACTGGGTAGCGGGGTAGAGGCATAATTATTTACTGATTTCCTGAGTTATGGAAGAGGAAAGCTCCATCCAACTGAAATTGGAGAGTCACAGAATAAAGCATTTGCAACAACTGCCTTAGTTCATTAAATCCAACTGTGTGTACCGGCACAACTCTGGGCACCAGGGACCCAAACAGACCAGACGTCTACACTCATCCTGCACACTCACGTACCCACACACGTAAAGAGAAAGTGCCCTGACAGGCTGTGGCACAGCTGTCACACGATAAATTGCAACCTCTCCATCTCTTCCACGTTAGCCTTTACAACTTACAAAAAAGAAGAAGTTACCACAAAATTTCCCAAACTTCACCCTCTTCCATATGCCCCAGAGATATTATCGGCCATATCCAGATACCCATGTACTTCTATTTTCTTTCAAATAATTCCCATTCATTATTTACAAGACTCCATCATACCAATAGAAAATTAATGCCACTCATCCTAAAGGAGTACATGCGGCAGGGCTTAGGGAACAGTCCTCCAAGCCAAAAGCCAAACACAAAGGAAACCCCTACTCCTTATGGGAGAAGAAACTGCCAATGCAATGATGCCCACCTTGGGACTGAAATGTCTTTCTCGGTGCCTATGTCAAAAAAAGATGTCAGGCATTGAAAAGGACTCCAAATGGAATCCAAAAATCCAAGGTAAAGCATCAGCACAACGGTAGTGCTTATTTGCCTGAGACTCAATTTACTTATCTGTACAATGAGCACATTATGTCTTCAGCTATAACCATGGTGATGACCCCAAAAGCCCTGCAAGCAACTCATACTTAAGTGATATTATTAGGCTAATGCATGGTTTTAGTGACAAAAACTCATAAATATAAATTCAGAATGTCACTTTGCATAGGTAAGAACAAAGGCAATTTATTTTCCATCTGTTTTCCTAAATGAGAAAGTAAGCACAACAGTGACAAGAATCTAGAGAGGTGTGAAAATGCAAAATGAATTCAACATTTAGAATTTCTGAAACTTGGGAAAAAGTGTGGTGATAATTCCACATGATACTTGGAAGCCTTCCATCATATAAGTCTTTTTTAAAGAAGAATGAGGGACGAAGTAATGACCTCCAAGCAACAAGGCCAGTCTTTCCTTCAGCATTCCTCCTCTCTTCAGCTACAACCCTCAGGCACTGGCCTAGGAGCGCATGCTCCCATGTATGCCTATGTGACCCCCCCATTTAGGAAATTCCGTCAGTGCTTGTATTCCACCTGCAGGAGCCCTAACATGACAGACCCAGCAATAAGACCCACTTTCCCCCGCAACAGTGTCAACCTGAATGTGAACCTGGCCAACAGCAATGGGAGAAAGTATCTTCTCTAACAGCTGGAATATTCCCCTTATAATCTCTTCCACATTGTTGTCTATGCACGTGGCTTAAAACATACACAAATACACATCCAATCAATGAGGTCTCTGGATCACTTTATCTCAAATGAGTACACAAGTCACCCCATATAGCAGCCATGATGGGTTCGACCTACATAACTTCTACCCATCAAGTTTAGAAGTGGAACAAGTTAGAAAGTAACTTCATCAAGGCCACACAATCACTCTGAATACCAAAGTCTGTGCCCTCTTCACTACACAGAGGGTACACAAATCCTAACAGAGACACTGAATATTGGAGGGTCACCTTGCCTTTAAGACATGGATACCAATGACTTCAGTGCTGTCAGAATAACAAATCCTCTGCAGCGAGCAAGGTGCTCGGCAAACAAGACAGAACTATGCCTACCTACTTCAAGTTTTGTTCCACCATGTACCTTCTCTAAAGGGATTTTAGAAAGGGCTAGGAAAAGTAAGGGAATCTCTAGAAAGTGAGAAGGCCAGAAATGATTGTGAGAAGTACTAATGAACCTGTGCCAGCAGCCACTGGCAGGGGAAAGGGAGCCTGCTTTATCTTCAGGGAGGGCAGAGCCTGGTCAGAGGCCAGCTGGCTTGGAGCAGGGCCAATCCTCTGAGCAAAATGTCTTGAAGCTATAACAACTGATTCAAGGTCATAGAACAATTAAAAGGGATCCATCCTCCCCCTTCTCAATGCTTAAGAATTCCATGGTTTCATATTTCTTCAAAACTAGCCTAATAAACTATTCTGGCAAATAAACTCCTCGCTCAGCAAAACTCTGCTAAGTAACACAGATTCTACTGGAAAACTAAGCATATGAGGAACATAAGGCTGGTTTGGTTTGGGAGCGAGAAGGCAGCCACTGAAGTCCTCAAGGTGGTCAGAACACCATTTGAGATCAAACTTTGTTGTTACCTTTCTCAAAAATTAAGATGCAACACCACTAAGAAAGATCTATCAAATAAAGTTGTGTACTACTGTGACTGTGTGCCTTCCTCCCCAAAGAGTTCATATAATGTAAAGCATTCCCATTTTGCTCAAGGAAGTTCATTATTAGCACCATACTGTTCCTTGCAATTGGAGGATTATTTAATTGCTTTCTAGCAGGTTAATCCCCTTTCATTCTGTGACCTCTAAATCACCCCGGGCTTTTGCATTTGCCCTACTTAGAAGTTATCATCCTCAATACCCAAAGCCAGTACTCTATCAAAATATGTGCCCCTTGCCAACAAAGCCAGCAATTATCCTTAGAGAAAATGCCACTCTTCTAGTACTTGCAATCCATTCAGTGGGTCTTTTAGATTATTCCTCCTAAATTTAAAATCAAACTCTCCTCTTCTCTGCTATATGTCTGCCTAAACTCACTGGGAAGTAGTGAATAAGTGTACTGGGATGGCTACCACAGGTGCAATTTAATTTGGGCCTATTTCACACCTATTAGCATTATTTTAACTCCACAGCAACTGTGTGCTACAGACATGTATACCCATCTTACAAATGGAGAAGCTTGGGCCGAGAGCGGTTTATGTTGTCTGCCCAAGATCCACCAGGCTTCAGCCTCCTGCCTGTGTTCCTACAATAACCCCCCTAGGATGGCCTTCCTGCAGCCTAAATCCATTCTCTGCTGAGCTGTCGGGTCACCTTACTAAATAAAGGCTATAGTATATTAAGTCACCTCGCAGCTAAAGAACACCGTGGTACCCTAACATCTAGCCCAGGGCCTGAAGAATCTGACAAATCTAGCTTCTTTGTTTTAACTTGAGGCCCTCCAAGCAACATATCCCAACACCAATCCATGCCCTGGCAGGGTTTATGCAAAACACCTTCCAAGCCCACTCCCTGTCTACAAAGCCTGCTCAAGTATCACTTTCTTTCTGCAGCCATCCCAGACAACCCTGAGCAGAGTGCCACTTCCTTTCTGCTGGCAAAGTGCACACCTCTACCCTGGCATTTTCACAGGTTTATTGTTATGGTCTCTTTCACCTATCACACATACTATTCCTATTTCCAATCTCTGTTTTCTAGTTGTCTAGCATAAAAAAGGATTCAGTAAAGGCGTGCTGAATTAATTAGCAATTGAATGACAGCTGATCACCTAAGATTCTCTCAGACTGGGAAACAAAAGGCAGCCAGTCCCAAAACAGAAAAAGCACAGCTTCACAAAGGCTGACAGTGCAGTCTTGACAAGAAATTCCCCATCCCCCCCACCCCAGCCCAAGCTCTCTTGATCCAGTAAAACTGTGACACTGAACTCTGACACCCACGGTCGGGAAGAACGAACTATGCGTAGGTGTATTTTTCAGGAATCTCCTTTGGGAAACCACCTTGTTTTCAGGGCCCCATAAAGAGAAAATGTAAATAAGAGAACCATTTAACCTGCCACTGCTCTACCGTGTTAAGCTGTTTAATCTGTTAATAAACATAGTCAGAACAAAGAGAAGACGACAGAACTCATTAAGAATAATGAGACTAGTAACAGAAAATAGAGCGATGGTAGGAACCACTACGTGTAGCACAGGGCACATGCCCACTTCTCCCTCTTCTCTCCTTACTAGTGAAGGATACTAATTATGTCTCTGGCAGGCGACATGTGGACCCCCTTCAAAGCAGCTATTTAAAGATAAATACACTGCAGGCAAACACTTCAGGCCCGGCAGCACTATTCATTCCATTCCCCTTTCCTTTAGAAATTTAGGTCATATTAAATAAGAAGGGAGAGAGCCTTGCCAAACTTAGCGGAAAGGTCTCCGAGTACCTTAAAACAGATTTTAAAAATCTCTAAAGCTTTTGATCCCTGAGTGACTGACTAGCTAGTGTGTTTACATATCTACACTAATCCCGGTATTATTAATGGTATAGAGGATTTTTTTCCTGCACCCAAGATTTTCGTTGAAGATACTGAATAGAGTTGTGGAGAGAAGGCATGGTCTTGGGCTGGCCGGGTGTCATTAATGGCAACAAACCAGACTCCGAAAACTCCATCTGCTGCTTTTCCATCCATCTCAAGATTTACTCTTTCATATTCCAAATCAGTGCCAAGACGATTATAGGTAATAGTTGGGGACTGGAGAAAGGGGTGGTCTATAATCCTTGGCAACAAATACCACTGCCCGGTCTTTGATTTGATTCCTTCATTATTTCTGCAGTCAGACTTCCTTTCCTAATAAATAATGAGCTTATTAAAAACTGCCTTCTTTACTCCTAACAGTGCCTGTTGTCACCCAAGGGTGATGGAGTGTCTGGACTCCCAATGCTGAACCTGCAGTTTGGAGCTCTGGCAAGCTCTATTTGGTTTGTAATCCACACCAAAAAAGAAACAATTAGAACGCAGGTATGAGAATGTTAAATCAGATTCCCAATTGTCAACTTCTCCTAAAAAGACTTCAAATGAGGCAAAGACTTAAGTGAGGATATGAGTTATCAGCAGTTGATAACAAAAAGTAAGAAATATATCTAAAGGTAAACAAAAAATTAGATTAATGATGAGACGTCTGCAAAATGGGACAGGTACTTATGTGATACTATTTATTTATGTGACACTGGAAAACCAGACTGCCAAAATAAAAATACAATGCAATTCCATTTCAGGGAAGTGACTCGTATCATATATGCACATAGAAGGCTTAGAGATATTCTCATCATGGAGGTGGTTTACAGTTATCTCTTGAGAGATGGAGGGAGGGTATTTTGAGTTTATTCTTTTCCTGCTTCTCCATCTTTTCTACTAATATTCCCAAAAGAAACATGAAATACTTTTATGACAAAAAAAGTTTAATATCTTATTGTTCTTAATTTTTAAATTGTAAGTTTTAAAGTACCACTACAACAGGTATCATTTATGTAACCTTTGTACTCTTCAGAACAGTTTTAATTAGCTCAAGCAATTACATATTAAAAAATATGTCACCCAATGCCATCAAATCCATCAGATATCCAGGATCATGAAGGTGCCATACAAATCACCTATCGTTTTGGGCTTTTAGAGCCAGATCAGGTAAACACACCCAAACACTCAAAAAAATAATAATTTTTAAAATAAAGCTAATGATGACTCACACTTTTAATAGCACAGATCTAAAAAGATAGGAGAAAGTAAAAGAGAGTGCAATGCTGTGTCCAATCTTTAATGTCTATCAGCTAAAATCAAATAACAAAATCTATTTTATTGTCTGAATCATAAATATAGGTAAACATTCCCAGGGCTCAGAGCATTGTTTTAATCATCTTCTAGGTTTCACTTATTAAAACCTTTGTTCCATCTGAAAACTCAAAGAAGTACATTATGGCTGTGAAAAGAAATGACTCTTCTTTTTGTCTAGTCTTGAAACGTCAAAGCTGGATATCTAGTAACGTTTTCATTAGATGACATTTGAGTAATAAGCACCTCTCTAAAATTAAGACCCTCTCCACAAATCTTCCCAAATCACAGATAATATGGATTTTTGAAATAATGCATATATAGGCACAAACACACACACACTCTAAAAATAAGTCATGCCAACTTTATAGTAACCACTTTTAAAACTTAATTCCATAATCAATACAGCAATCCTCTGACATCCTAATGGAACAAGACCAGTGAATCCTGCTAAAGAAAATTAAATAGTTAAGTCATGGCTCCAACTGCATTAAAAAGTCATGTATAACCAAAGGAATAAGAGTGCCACCACCACAGAACATTAATAATTTACCAGAACCGTCTTGCTGCTAATGACACTGCTGACCCTTCAAAGATTCCTTTAACTCAAATTCGTTCTTCTGAGCTCTTTGTCCCACTCACTCCCCATTACTGATATAGCACACCACACCCTTCCAGCCTCACAGCCTGGTGGTCATTCCTACCTCTTTTCCTCCCTTCACCCTTCACAGCCAATCCAGCACCTGATACTTTTATGTGAGGTTCTTGCACATTACTTTCTATCTTCACCCTCAACACCTAGAATCTTGCAGCAAGAAGCTATGTAAAACCTAATGGAGGCAAACTAGAAGGAGGCCCACCTACCTCATCTCCCTTTTAGTCAAGACCAGATGATCCTCAGTTGCTAGAAAATGTCTCATTGAAATATAATTATTCTCCTTCATGTCTTGAGAGGACTATTACTAGCCTATAATATCAAAGCAAATGTAAACCTTATCTCTTCATATTCCCTTCCTAGCAATTCAGACCTAAAGCAAATCAGTGAGAGAGAGCAAACAGGGAGGGAGGGACAGGTAATCACGGAAGCCCAGGAGGAGTGTCAGGGCCTGGGTAGAGTGAAGAGGATATTCACATACGGGACTAAGGGTTGTCAGAGATGAATGAGATTAGAAGGGCTCCATTGGGGGGAAAGGTGAAAGAAGCAGCAGAAGTGGGAGGGGATTACACTGGAAAAGCTTAATCAAATAAATACATTATGGATAATAGGAGCTTGGTTTCTTGGTGTTCGATATGGAATGGAGGAAAACTAGAATGAACCCTTTGGTTAGTTAAACTGAAATTTGAAGTACTGGTGCTAATTCGTGGTTTTTAATATACAGAGACATAGATATAATATCTAGAGATACTAAACGAGCATGTGTGTGCACGTGCAACCATACACACACAGTTGTCACACTTACAGAGCGCCTAGAGGAAATAATACTCCAAAGTTGTGGACACACCTCAGGCCCAGAGCATGGCCTCTGAAGGGCAGCCACACTTGAAAAAACAACACTCATTGGAGAAGTGGCTGACTTCAGGGCTGAGGGAGGGAATGTACAAGATCAGCCTGGAACATTTTGTTGTGCCAGAAAGCAAATCTGGAAAGATGACAGGTACATGTCAAAAGGACAAAAGAGCCAGCTTAAAGCGTCTCTGGTGATGATATCTAGAACAATCTAAACATCAAAATAAATGATACAGATTATAACCTTTTGAATAAAATAGGAAATGAGTCCATACAGATACAAAAAGAGTTTGATGAGAAATGAAATATAGAGTTCCAAAGAACCTTCCAACAAAATATGTATAAATTACAAAGGCTACAAGGTAACTTTACATAGTGGAGCAGCCTGACAGACCAACCTGAATCAAGTGATCAATATGAACACCATCCACAAAAGAATAGACCGAAAGCTTGTACCATCCAACAGGAAGCAATGAGAAGACTAAAGAATCACTTCTGCAATATCTGTTCCCAGTATAAAACCTGAATGAAACTAATAATGAGGAAACACCAGACAGCCCAATTGGGCAGGAACACACACACACACACACACACACTACAAAACTGGCCTGTAATCCTCAAGTATCAAGGTCATGAAAGACTAGGACAGTGGAAGTAGGCAGAGTTAGCAGACTGAACAGACAACAATTAAAGACAATGCCCAACTCTGAAATGGTCCTTATGCTCTAAACTCTGACTAAGGCATTTGAGGTGATGTGAAACGGGGGTTTGAGGGTTACATGGTAGTAATGTTATTACTGTGAAGGTCCTAATTTTGATGGTTATAGAGAATGTCCTTATTTTAGGAACATACAATAATGTGTTAAGGAGAAATGAGGCATCAGGTGGAAGTTTTCTCACAAGCAGTTTTGGAAAAAGTTCTTTGCACTGTACCTGAATTGCTGTAACTTACCCTCAGAATGTTTAAGAGAAAAAAAGTACCTAATCCTGAACTTCAAGCCAATCACCAATAGGAAAGACCTCACCCACCTACAACTAAACGCACCAAAGAACTCTCCAAAATCATAACTTTTAATGCTCCTCTCTATCATTCTCATAAAAGGCTCCTCAATCTCTCTGTCAATCTTTTGTG
Organism: Macroglossus sobrinus; assembly: GCA_004027375.1. Lineage (NCBI taxonomy): Eukaryota > Metazoa > Chordata > Mammalia > Chiroptera > Pteropodidae > Macroglossus > Macroglossus sobrinus. Next base: position 10,704 of record PVKZ01000711.1, on the reverse strand, counting down.
TTCTTCCCTCACAACTGTTAGAAAACTTAGTTCCTATAGTAAATGCTTCCCCAAATAAGGTCATACAAATCTAAACGCATCCTTTATTACAAAATTTTATCCTCACCTTGTACTCTGCTTGGTCCTTGTTAACATTAATCAACCAAAAGTTTTACTGTAAAGTAAACTTAGAAACTGAGTCATATGAATACAGAAGGAGACATACATATGAAGACTCAAGCACCCTCTCAGTGGTATTTTTCACTTTAAACTTCATCTCAAAGCAGGCTGGGACACTAAAAGCAATATGCAGAAGAGATTAAAGCTAATATCTATTCCAGTGTGTGGTCTTATTCCTTTTTCTTTCAACTGGGCTGTTCCTTCCAAAATGCACTGGTAGCACAGTCTTACCTCGAAGGCAGAGAAAAGTAAGAAAATCTTCTGTCTTAGGCTTCCTTTTAGAGAGGTCAGAAATTTGAGTAGCTGGAGGGGGTAGCGATGGCTCCACTATCTTTACTGGAGTTGTGCTGGGACTATTCGGCTGAGATTGAGCAAACTTCCTTTGTGCTTGCAGCCTGGGCCTGTAAAAGCAAAAGTAAATTAAAAATAAATTAAATAGAGATCGTAGGATATAGATCTACATGAGGCAATAACATTCTGAAACAAAACGAAAAAAAAAAAAGACCCTATTTCAAGGGAACGCCTTCTAATTAAGGTTCTGTATCTCTCACACCCTCATAAACCACAGGCCTGCTTTAAAGTGCAATAAATTTGGTTAAAGGGCTGTGTTTTATACACTGATTTAGAATATGAGCCACAAGCACATGTATGTATGTGTGTACCAGCACGTTCCTGTGCACAGACAACTTGTGTGCCTGGGTATTTCAAAAACTGCATGTAGTGTTTTATGACATGGGATTACTGGCTTATGTACTTTTGATTTAGCCCATAGTGATGAGATAATGCAAATTATCCTGCCACAGTTTCTTAAGTTTGTCAACATGATACTGTCACAAATACATGATGCCCTTCATACTGTGTCCTTATACCCAGTCCACTCTGGCCTGTCCGCCCATCACTGACACAACCTTGCACTCCCACCTCTAATCACTTCTGACTCCAATTAAGCCATTTAAGTTCACTACCTTAATTAAAGGTTGTAATACAGAAAAATATATATATTTCTCTGGTCCATTCAAAGACCTTCCTTCTGTCTCTGCCAAATTATGGATCTGCCTACACGAGTCAATCCAAGTCTCTTAGTTAGGAATTTGGAAAACTGACCTTAATCCACCTTTTGGTCCTCTTCCCCATTACAATTTACTTACAAAATCTTACATAAGAGATATCTTTCCACAATTTGGATACTATGAATCTTGAAAAGGTTTCTTTCCTAACATTGCTGGCACCATCGCCAATAGTTACCTTACCTTTCCCTATAAGTACCCCAACGTATTTTTCCTTTATGTATAACTAACCTGACATTTATCATAAATTGTTTCAAATTAGCTCTTCCTTTAAGGATCTCAATCCATATTAGAAGTGGGCACCTCTGAGGGTAAGAACCTGTGTGTGTATTGCTTCAAACTGTCTATCCAGCCCTGCTCATAGAGGAGGGCTCCTTTAAATTTAATCTCCCTTGAGTCCTGTCGAATCCCTACTCTTGCCTCCCTCCTCTATCACCTACCGAAAGCACTACTGTGAAGATGACATTCCCGGTGCAAACTGACATTTGGAAGGGAGACAGCACAACCACTCTGTACTTAACTGGGCAATCTGCGGTCCTTAAAATCTGCAAACATCACAGCTAACCAAAAGCACTTTAGAACCCAGGAATAACTAAAGTGAAACAGCCACATTAACAAGGTATCAGCAGAAAGCTAAGCAAGTTTAACAACTTTCCAAGTGTTATAAATGGCAATGCGACTGTGCCCATATTATGGGGAACAAAGAGCTTTTTTGCAACCAGCTGACTGCCAGTATATAAGACAAGACAGGCCTGAAGTGTGTGTTGAGGAAGCCACCAAGTCTAGAGGAGTGACCTTCAAAAGAGGATAATGAAGGATCAGATTTTAGGGGGAAGGCAGGTGACACTGAGGCTTTAGAGTGGCGCTTCTCAAACTGTCTGACTGAGGACCGGTTTGGTGTCCGATTATTTTTCCCCCTTGAGATTTCTTATCTTTTGCAAATGGATATTTTTATAATATAAAACAATCAAACTAGGGAAAAATGAAATTTTAAAAAGGCATAAAATACAAGCCCAAATTTATTATTATTAGATTCAGCAAAGTCACTCTATCAAACTGCTTTGTTTCTAAAAAGCTCTCTCGATTTCTACATTCAACTCACCAGCACCTGGCAGCAGCCCATACATACCCTTTAACAGCACTGCTGCAAGAGGCAGCACAAGGCTATAGAGAACTTGACCATGTTCCAACAGCCACAAACACCCACCCTTCCCCCCGCCCAGGGCAATGCCACCCTCCAGGTGAACTGACCCCAACAGAACTACGCTGGCTCTTCCAAAAAAGCTTCTCCTCTCCACCAACCATCCCATCCTGTTAAAAGAAAATCCATGTCGTTTCATTCTACTGAAAACTTTTTGTTAGTTGGCAGTTCTATAATATGTACATCTTCACTGAAATGGACACAGTTCACACTCTGAGCATTGAAGGATTTTATAGAAATCCTCCCTACATGTGAACAGGATGTTCCATGTTTATTGCTTTTTCAAAAGTCAGCAACAACAAATGCCACACATTATGGGAAGATGGCGAAGCCATAATGAAAAACAAACACCAAACACAGGCAAGGCACAGATGACAGAAGGGGACACGGTGAGATAGTTTACAATTTCAGGACCTCAAAGATAAACTGCTCCTACCATTGTTCAAATAAAAGTCACTTTTTGCCTGATGACTTTCTCAGTGAGACCATGAAAAATAAGGCAATAACAGATTACAAAGTGGCAGTAAAACAAATTTCTCCTCAGAGGAATAAGCCAAGCTCCCAAGTGATGAAGCATTTGTGAGACCCAGCTGAAAGCAGAAACAAGACAAACCAGTATCTTTTTTAGAGGCCAGAAGAATCTGTACTTTGCAGAAAGGGCAAGTCTGCGGTTTAGCTTTTCATCCTGCAGAGTGTCAGGAGGATTACAAAGGTGTTGACTTTACTTAGCTGGCCCCACACAACAAAAGAGTTTGAGTGACATAATTTAGAGGCCAAATCCAATGGAGTAAGCACTCTTAACCACGCAGCTGTATTTGAAAGATAGGTGATTCATTCTAATTCATTCTAGAATGTCTGAAACAAGGAAATGTTTCATCTTAAATCAGTAAAGATGTGCTGAAAAACCAGAATATCTGCCCTGAAGATGCTGGGGCTGAGCTGAGGGGCAGGAAGGCCAGATCAGACACCTACCACAGGCTGAAGAGGGAAGTCGGGCTCTGGCCGTGCCTGCATGTAACCTGCTAATCCCCAGCAGCACCCAAGCAAGCCCACTGCAGCATTTCATTCCCCAAAACTTTCCATCAGCTGACTGACATTTTAACCAGAAATAGCACCTTCCATTCCTTACTATAGCACAAACGCTTTAAAATGGAAATATTGTTTGAACTAAGGAGGTTCAGAGTCATCATGGGGGTGGGACTGGGAGCAGGGAAGAGTACAGGGTCTGAGCAAAAACAGTATGTGAGGCCTCCAAAGCATTTCAGCCTTGAGTTTGGCCAAGGATGGTCCTTACTGCTCACTGGTAATACACAGAAATGCCAAAACATGCAAACCACAAAAGAATCAACTAAAGCATAAGTCGCTTCTACATTAGAATTTTGCTAATTGATTAAGGAAGGAATTTCCCCTTCAGAAGCCTCCTTCAGTCTAGAAACTCTAGGTGTATCTTTGCATCAACAAAACCAACTAAATCAAATTCTCAGCAAACCAAGTTACATAGATCAAACAAACATAAGCCAATTGAGGAAGAAGTGAGTATATTTATAAATATGAATAAATATACTGAGGGTAACACTTTATTTACAGTGTGTTAAAAATTTAGGGTTGTGAGCAGCAGGGGTGAGGGAACAGAAGTACTAGTTTCAGATCAAATCATCATTGTCACTTATTTTCTATGGTGTAAATGTGTGTATGTGAATTAAAGGACTAAAAAATGAAAATGGTAAGCTCTTCTGGCACTCTATAGGTCCAAAAGAGTAGGCTCTATTTATGACCTATTTCTACACAGAGCTGTTACTATGTCTCAAGGACAAGCCCTCCATAAGTGCTGAGAAGGACCAGCAAGACACCACACTGCTTTATCATTTTATGAACCACCCGAGTCGTCATTCATTCTTTAGGAATTAAACACAGGAATGTTTTCTGAGCAGAAGGGCACAATGAATGGCAATCCAGTGGTGTCAGGGAGATAGCTGGACGGATCTCAGGCCCCAAAGCCAACAGAAGAGGTTACGACATGGTGTTCTACTCTGGGGAATGTTATTGGCCATCCCAGCATAAGTCTACACAAAACAAAGGTCAACCAAAATTCAATGTCATTAAGAATCGGTTTCACAGGAATCTATTAAGCATCTGCCCACGTGGCCACAAATTCTACCATCAACACAGTCATCGCTTAATAAGAATTTACTGAGCCGCCTGCCCATTATCAGCTTCATCTAACAAAAAAGGTATGGTTTTGGCTCTTAACCACTATGAGGCACAAGATGCCATCCCACCACAAGGCATGCAGTTGGTATGTCCCTGGGCCATAATGGCCATAATGGGCCCAGTAGAGGATGGTTCTGCCACACATCCATGCACACAGGACCAGCACACATCAGAGGCTCACTGTACCTACAGATCAGGCTGCATGAGCTGGGGGATGGGGAGGTCCATCTAATTCTTTCCCTTTCAGTCCCAGATACACACAGGAAGGCACTGTTTTTATCCTGAGCCGTCTCTCATCTAGGTTAAGTTATCACAGCAAACAAAAAATTATTTTGCACTTAAAATTTTCCTTTTCAAATGTTTCGTATTTAGGTTAAAAAAAAAAAAAGAACAGCACCTTTATGGGAAGAAAGAAACATATCAAAATAATATAAACACTGGCCTAATTTTGAAAGTCAGCAAGTAAACTGCAAGGCAATGCTTGTAAAGAGACTCCATTGATGAGCCGACAAAGTCCTATGCCAAATATATATATATATATTTTTGTAATCACACCCTCTGTGTGCCCCCTCTTGCCTTCCCAAATCATGCATTTAGAAGGTTCCTGGGCAGTCTGCCATCAGAAGCCTCACAAGTGGGTGGCACTGTTTCTCCAGGTTTCCTCTGGGGTTATCTACAGAATGGAGTTAACCAGCTTATTGCTATCTCAGTACTCAATCTCTAGGGCAGTCCTAAATATGGCATATAAAAGCAATTTCTAGGTTAATTAAATTCCATTTCTGTCTAAGATTTCTTGATAGTTTACAAACCCAAGAAGATACAGTGCATGCATACAGTTTGGAAGGATAGAACAGGAGTAAGAGAGACTTGGTGATTTAAAGAACTGCCCAGCCGGTCCCCTATTGAGGGATGTGTAAGCCAAAACACCATTTTATTAACTCAATTTTCCAATATTAAAAACGTAAGCTGGTAAATCCAATTATTTAGATTACATCTCAATTCTAAACAAAGAGTAAGGAATGGGTGGGAGGGGAGAGTCTGTTCATTCAAAAAATAAGACACGTTGTGTCTGGCAAATGCAAAATGACCAGCATGGCTGCACTCTTTGTACCGGTATGGGATCAGGCCCTGAAGGTTTGCCAATTTGCTGAAAGGCCTATTCAAAAAAAAAATTTCCTGTGTTTCCATCCCCAAAATAATTACCCACTCTATTCTACCCCCAGACACACACACTACAAACCTGGCAGCTATTCAAAGAAACAGAGTGTGTCCACGTGTGTGTACGCGTGAATACACTGGCGATTGTGGGGGGGTCGGGCAGGGAATATCTCCTACCCAGGGCAAGCTGCCCACCAAATTCAAATGCAAGTGCAGTTGTGGGCAAACCACACAGGATGGTTGTAAACATCCTGTAGAGTAAGGAGAAAATAAACACATCCTCAAGTGAACCCAGAGGCTAGCAGAGACCAACTCATACCAAACCTTCCAGCAAGAAGCACTGGCAATAAACTGTATCTTGCTACGCTCGTGTCTCATCCTGCTCCATAGCTGTAATAATCTGTTTTATCAGGTTGTGAAGCTACCAAACAGTGATAGAAAGCGGGGTTAGCTGGCTCCATGAAAAGAGTTTTGCTATACAGTATGCCTGCTTCATGGTATTTTTGAAGATACACTGGTTCAGAGGCCTCATTTATTGCTTTATGTGCAAACAGATGAAATAGTTTGTTTATACTAAAAACCACAGGATGTTAAATATTTGCAGCACTTGTCTTAATTAAATTACATAGGAAACTATTTACAGTAGAACTTCACTATTAACCAGATTTACCTAAAGGAATTTTTTTTTGTTGAATCCTCTCAAGGTGAATCCTTATAAAATTTTTCTTGATCTGAGAGGTATAAAGAAAAGAACAGTGTATCACAAAACCTAGACTTTAATTCCTGTAGTAATTCCTTTTGGATATATGATTTCACAATTTGAGATGAGAATTACTGATTTTTTTGCCTGTGCCTAGAGGGAAATTAAACTCTTAGAGCTCCAAAATGCCTGTGTTGCTAAGCTATAGATTTCCAGCATCAACTTCCTAACTATACCTTGTCAGGCAAAACAACTAAACTGATAACTTTTAGATTGAGATAAGTATTCTTACTACTGTCTCCTACTTTAGAAGATGAAGTTGGAAAAAAAAATTAAATACCTGTAAATATTTCTAAAAGATGGCACAACTCCAAAAATTGTCCTATAATTCCCTCTATTAAATAGTAACAACATTCCACGCTCTGCTTCCTTAAGACTTAATAGTTCCAGTCAGGAATAATTCACTCATCTAGGGAAACATTACCTTCCTTCAGAATCTCAAGACAGCCTTGGGAACTCTAACGTAAGTAACTACTTATAAATATATTCATCAGCTTTACCCATCAAAAAGACAGCCCAAAAAGAAGACAAACACTGCAAACTCAAACACTACCACCATCTCGAAAAGATGTCACAATTGCTTACAAACACTGCACCACCTCAGAACTGAGGCACTGGAAAGCAGGCATCAGAGAAAAAGGTAAGCTTTTATTTTTCTTTCCTTCAGGGAAAAAGATTACGGGAGAGGGAAGAAAAAATTATGAAAAGTCAATGATAGCATTAAATAGCTATAAGCTATATGCAGCGTCTCCCAAGTAAAACATTACTGAGGCACATAAATCTCACATGAATGGTGAGATACCACACAAATGGTATAAAAAGTAATATGCACACAGCCTTTGATTCGATTAACTTAAAATTATGCAATTATGTTTTTTTTTTTCAATCTTAGGCGGCATCTTGCAATGTCAAAGAACTAAGGCTGCCTGGAAATCATGACTGTGTCATGATCAAGGAAATATTTGACATTGACTTCTTTTGTGTTCTAGAAGGCAACCATGTCAAATTTGAGAGGGATCATCATTAATCAACAATTAAAGCAGCAACAAAGCCCTTTTGTTCTGTCAGTCACAAATGTCACATGTGTTAGAGTTTACAACCTAAGGAAAGCTGCCTGTTTTGCCACCCCCCAGGCAGCTTATAACCTTCTTATCAGGAATTCAACTGCAAACCCAGGACCTAAGAGCTGCAAAAGCTCTTCTCCACAAAGACTCTTGGTTTTAGGTAGGTCTTGAACAAAAGGTGTATCTCACAGCAGAAGAGTCTTAAAAAAGGATAACAAAGCCAGAAGAAACACATAAGGAAGAAGTTAAGGATCTTAAGAATCTAGCTAGGATCTTAATATGTTATTATAGTTACAAGATATGAACAAATTATCCAAAGCACATTCTGTTCTAAAAGCCTCGAAGACCCAGTTAAAATGTTAATCTGCCTTTCCACTATCTCAAAGTGGGGTTGCCAATTTTTAAAAAATATTATTTCAACAAAAACCCCAGCAGTTTCCCAATCAGGTTACTTAAGACCAAATGCAAACTGCCAGAAATCTCCTGGAATCCTGGCAAAAATGATGGTTGGGAAAGGAGAGTGAATGGCACTGTGAGGTGATAATCATGCTTTACTTCCTTCTTTTAAGGAAAGAAGAAAAATATATTAAGAAATTACATCCTGCAGTGCTACACAGCTCCTTCAGTAAAAAACAATCCAGCAAAAACCTAAGTGTGTAAGCGATAAGCCAATCCTGTAGGCTTCGCACCAGAAATGTTTCCGATGGAGCTGTGTGGTGGGTCAGACTCTAAGCTCTATCAGCATACGACAAAGGGAACGCTAAGAATGCCAACTAGTCCTGACAACTAGCCCTACAACAACATGGAATAGGCTTTGGCTTCTCATAAACTCTGACTCTCAGTAAGTCTGTTAACAGAAATCTGCTTTATTTAGAGGTGACAAATAGAAAAAGAGATCCTGGACAATTTCCCCATCCACTGGAAATCCCATGCAGTAGTCAACAACCACCAATAGATGGCAATAAAGAGTCTTCAGATTCCAGCTCTGGGATCACCACTGAGAGGAAAAAGGACTTCTGACACACGTGGATATGAAAAGCCCTCACAATAACCAATTTTTAGGACCTGATGCCAGCTAAGAACCAGCCACTGCTTATATAAAGTAGTATATAAACACTGTTAGCAATATCATTCCATCCCATCAGCTCAATTTATAATTCACGTTTCTTGCTTGAATGTAAAATACACAGAAACTCACAATCCAGTATTTTATAAACCAAAAATATACCTGGGGGAAAAAACCACAAGACGGTTTTCTGAAATAAGCCCTGTCCCCACAAGTAATTTTAACCACCAAGAAAAGATAAGAAAAGGTGAAACTAAAGTAATGCTCCATGGTTCATGTATGTTTTCTTCTCTAAAAAGCACACACAGTTCTCGTTTGGGGGCTCTGGCAGAAATTTTTTAGGAGGCTGAAATATAATCATGTGTTGATTTTCCAAGTAAGGAGTGTTACTTCAGCTATCACCAACCAAAATGCTGAGTGATCTGTTCTATAATAAAAGGATTCACTACAATTCACACGTTGTCTCCTCTTAAACATATATAAAAGAGGTCTAGTATATGAAAATTGCCTAAAGATAAGGAAACATGATTATAATTAAAGAATCTAATAGTTAATAAACACAGAACAGCAATCATCCTCCTTTTTACTGTTTGAGCTTTGCAATCCTGGGTAATGGCACATTCTCCTGCTGGAATATGGGGAAGCTCATGCAGCATCATCTCAGGCTCCATGTCACTGGCAGCTGCCATGACAGATCTAGAGAACATACCAGTAGCACAAAAATTAAAATAAATACCAAGGAAATTGTACCGATTCAAAGTCAAAGCATGAAAATCGCCTTCCTTCCTAACAATGCCAAGAATACTCAAGCAATGGTGAAGTTTTCCCAACATTAGGGATTCACACAGTAATCATATGTCAGAGGCCAGGAAGCAGAACCACCTTTCTAAATGGCTTCACTGAATCAAACCAAACCAAGCTGACCTCTTAAACTAGACTAAGAAAGGAAAATGGAGGAAGGCATAGGGGGCCAACTCACATCTTCCAACTCAACTCACTTAGGGCATTCTATTTCATTCATATCCTTTATAATCATCCTTCCCGCCTCCCCCCAATCCCAACCTAAGATACTTCTACAGTATAAACGTCCTCTCAGTACTCCCTCATTGGACACCTGGCAGGCTCAGACTGACTATAGCATGTGCCTCCATGGGCCATCTACCTGAAAAGAGGTAATGTCTGGACAGCAGCAGCAGATGACACGCAGAGATGAGTCACTGAACATCTGCAGGACATATATGTCCACCATAACTGTGCATGTCTTAAGTGAACACTCAAGGGGTCTGGCGAGAACGTCTTCTGACTAGACCTCGCTTACATCTCAAAATGAAATTTTCTCCAAGTGAGAAAAGTCATTCACTGTTTGACTCACAAGGAGACTAGCTGTCAAATACTTTATCTGTCTTACAGACATTTAACCAAAAAACCCTGCTATTAATAAGTAGAGTGACTTATCACTCCTTCCCAGAGCTACATATTTATATTTGCTGGGATGCTACAAAAATAGCTCAATGGACTTTTTAAGGATATGAGCAAAGCCTGTAACAGAAACTCCCAGAGGGGAGATAAGAGGCAGGTGAAAATCCAAACAAATCTGCCCCTTCACACAGTGCTATGGCTGACTTGTTACCCTTTCCCTCTGAGGACTGAAACTCACAGACAATTTCCGATCCATGTTTAGTTCCAGGAAACTACCAGAGAAAAGTCCAACTTCTTATGCAGGACTCAAGATGAACACCCAAATTACACGTTCGGCAACGTAAAAGAGCTGAAAAACTAACTGTTCTACTAAGCCCTTCATTAGTCCCATTTTTTCTTGTCCATAAAAAGGGAATAATAAATCCTTACAAAGTCAGCCTCCTTCAGCACAGGTCATATCCACCAAAGAAGGACCTGGATCTGTTCTAGGTGGTCACAAAGCTTTGGTGCCTCCTGGCTCAACTCATTCTCAAAGAAAAGGAAGGGGAACAAAAGAGGGAGGGGGAGAGGGAGGGAGAGGGAAAGAAGAAGGGGAAGGG